>JACJUY010001369.1:21187-73373 GCA_014220935.1 Platorchestia sp. MABIK | reverse complement strand
TTCTTACTGATCTGAAAAGTCATTGTAATCCAAGAACTGAAGAGACGTAAGCTTCGATCAGTCAAGTCAATTAATGCCTAAAACTGAAACCGTAATGTAAGGAGTTTCAAAGCTGATCACGTTTGAGAACAATAAACGAAAAGCTAGACCATCATCAGTTTCAATTTTTTTCCTTGAGTAGTATCCTGAGCATGAAATTTCTTTTTCATGGCATCACAATACACACTCCACTTTGTCGCCGTTTCTCACAACCGCCTCGGTTTCTGCTGCCATGATAGCCCTGCTTGCACCGCCGTGTTCCTGGAAAGGACCGCTCTGCGTCTCCTCGTTTCTTAATAATGCGACAGAGTCGGCATGGAACCCTGTCTTTGTGCAGTTTTGATATCGTGCGACCGCGCTGGGCACAAGATTGTCTCTTTAGCGGGCAAGCCTAAAACTGCACTTACTAAATGACGTGCCGACTTTTTTACTTTCCTCTCAGTGGAGATCGAAGCGGGCCTTAAAATGCTTTTGTGTGATAAAAATGTCCTCCGTATGCTATAGCATCTTCATAGTAAATACTCTTCAAAAGGAAATAACTTTTGTATCTCAGGGAAGTGAGGAATAGCTCTCCCAGGAGGAATTATGAGACCTCGAGCTCAAGGCTACGTAGGCCATCGTTATGCTTTAGGTTGTAACGTTTTGGTTCACTGCTATCCTTTTTTTCAACACCTCTTTTGTTTTTTTAGAATTTTTTTTGTTTCGATGACTTCTTCCAACCTTGCCGTTTCCATGCGCTACGTGTGGGTACACACCTTTGTAGATTCGCCTTTTCCTCAATTCCACACTAAATGGTGCCTTCTTTCTTCCTCTCATGGGAACACTTTCGTTGAGGTTAGAGAGACTTGAACTGATTTTTTACACATCTTTCACTGTGGATATTTTTATTTCTGGTATATTGACTAGTCTCGCAATGCGTGCAATGTAAATTCAGTGTGGTCTTATTTTCTGTGCTATAAAGTGTGTCCAGAAAATCTCTTGACAGTTACCTGCCGGAGTCACACTTTCTACGTGTACATTCGCCTCTTCTTCCCTGTGGCCTTTGCACTATTGAACAAGCGTTGGCAGCTCTGTCTAGCATCAGTTCGGATGAGCCTTCTCTTACACGATCAATGTTTTTCTCAGATGTTCTCGGTTGCCCTCTTCTCTTCCTAACTGTGTCCCTGTTTCCATAAATTTCTCGTGTCGTTCACAATGGAACGTCCGTACCATGAATAGAGTGATCTGATGATTGATCATCTCCAGTCTTCATTCAGTTGAATTTGGCTGCGCGATTTTGTTTCAATATACCATGCTACACGTAGTGCCGTCTTTTGAGAAGTAACTTTTTTATAACGATTTTATTAAAAAGATGTTTCTTGAATTCATAAAGGTGCCTGAAATACAAATTTGCTATTTGAATAGACACTTGGATAACTGAGTTCAGCAGCACAAGTCTGATATAAAGTTTGTAGCCAATCGACTTGGTATTATTTTTTCAAATTGTGAAGAGACTTTATAAACATCCATTACATTTTTATCACTATTTCTCCGTCAGTAAATTAATATTTAAATATCAACTGGAAAAAATCAATTTTCTGCGGTTTCTTATTCATGATCAATTTACGGATTTGTTACTTCACAGATTTGGGTCATACTTTTGTTTTATTCATACGGCACTTAAAAGCACGCACTCAGAGACAGTAAATTGTGCCCGTACACAAACACTCGCTATACGCAAGCCCACTGGCATTTTGCTCGGTATTAAACCAAGCAAAAGCCCACTCTGGAGTATACACTACCACTTGTGTGTGTTTACAGTACTCACGGTATGCCCGCCTGATGCAACCGGTGCTCCTACTTCCTTAAAGTAGCGATGCTGTTGCTGTGTATTTGCGATGCAGAGGTTTTGAGTTGGATGGAGTAGTTCAATTTATATCGGATTTACTCACTGCAAGCCTGTGACTGACTATGTCTTTTGCCCCGTATTTTGACGCACGGTCAAAGTCATTTGGTCGGAAAGTATGAAATTTACTGAACCCAGCAATATGCACAATTTACATGCTTGTTCGTTACCAAATTTTCTTTCGCTAAATTTTGTACAAATTTTAGTTGCTTGAAAAGAGAGAATGTTCTTCGTAATGCTTTGAAAAGACGGGAGAAAATGCAATGAAACATTATTTATCTTCTAACTGCTGCTTATATGGTACAATATTTATGAAGTGGCAACACGGCTAGAAATCAACCGGTGAACTGAAAGGTACATGCTCGAGACTCGTGTCTTCATTGTAGCAAGTTGAATACTTTTACTCCAAGAGAGAGAGCGCTCACTTCAGCGTATCTTGGAAACTTACTACGCTTAAGGATTCATCAGAATCACCCCTCAGGGGGATACAACTATTGTATCTATGGGAATTAACGCTCTCTGGGGGAATACGTGAGGTATCTAGCTAAAAGTTAGGCAAGCCTTCCTTTTGTTGAAATAGAATAGTTTGTGTTTTGTTAGGGGCCATCCTTTCGTTACGGACCATCAGCACCTTTTTCAGCACTTACTACTTTTTTCTTCGACTTCATCTTGTATCATGAACTTTCTCAACTGTTTCTCTGCACCTTGGGCTGGGCGTAGATTCCGCGTTTCCTTAACTCCATACTAAATAGTGCCTTCCTCGTTCCTCTCTTTGGAACGCCGTTGTTGCGGTTAGGGAGGCTCAAACTAGCATCTAATCTTCATCAGAAGAATACAATGGTCTATTAATGACTTAAGAGATACACTCAAAGCAGTGCTTGGCATCTCTAGCCAACCTAAGGAACCAGCGCCTCGCAATGGCAACTCTATCTGCTCACTCTAAAATCAGCAACACTTGAGTTTAGGTTTGTATCCGCTAAGATCATATTTTCTAATCTACTCTCTCTCGTGAGTGAGGCCGCGTTGCCGCGCAACCTACATTCTGCAGAGGTGTCGTCATATCTTTTCATAAACGCTTCTCCGTAACTTTTTTCCTTGTCGAAAGGGTTACACATTTTTTGCCAGTGAAGCGTGCTGCGCCTACACTAAACACAGAAACTCTGCTGTTCTGTGCTCTTGTGGTGCTGTGTGGAATTATACTCCACTTAGTTTCTGCGGGATAATCACCTTAACTGAGTGAAAAAGAGGTCGAACTTCAAATGAAAAGAAAATAATAATCCTACCACTCTAGAGTTCTTTATGAGTTCTTTATGTGTATAATTTCTATTGTACACGTAATTATATTTCATATTTTTGGAGTTTGCATTTTCCAATTTTTGAAGTATTCTGTCATTCAGTGACGGAAAACGATATCGTTCGATCCCTAAAGTTATTCAATTTCCATGAAAGCTATGAATATAACACATCAAGGAGGATAAGTTAACTTTCATGTGCATGTATATGTTTCTCATGGAAGGCTGTGACAACCTTTTCTTTTTGTTTCGAAAGTGGACCTAATGACTGAAATATTGTGAAAGACGATGTTTCTGTTTTGTAAATTTAAATTTTATCCATACATCCCTAATTATAATTACACTGACATTCTACCCACTAATAAAAAGCTTCGCAACAAAAGTTGCTCATGAACATGTGAAGCTCAGCGTCTCCGTATTTACTGTGCACATTCGGCAGCGTGTGCCGTTGCTAACGAGTGTAAGCATTTTTTTTCCTTATTCTAAAATTACCAGAGCAAAGCTTTAAGTACAGTATACTAACCTCGCGCAATTTCAATATATTCAATCATTCCATTAATAATTAATTCTAGTTATATTTCTCCTATTTCGTTTTAAGTGTTTCGTTACAATGCCCAGGGTACAACAAAAATTTCATACGTTTCTAAAATGAGTATTTTTTGTTTGACTTGCAGTCTCCGTACTACTGGCCATCACAGAACCACACTGCTGACACCACAGACTACGCCATCTACCTCACAAAACGCCTTTTTCGCAACAAACAAAAGCATGGACTTGAGGACTACGAGCTGGAGACGTACGCTAAATTGAAGAAAGGACTGCGGCACAAATGGGACTTTGTGACCATGCAAGCAGAGGAGCAGGTAATGGATGGCCAACGTGTTGTAAAGCAGATATTTTGGTTAAAAATAAGGAATGCTTGGAAAGTAAACGCTACTCATGCACGAGTAATTTATAAAAACGGGGTTATCATTTCTGTGGAGCAATTGTTATTGAAAGAAAGAACGTGAAATCAATCTCTTTCACCTATTATTTTCATCAATTGCGCGCAAACGTCGAAAAATTAATATTTTATCCAGGTAATGATTTCTAAGATGATTACTTAGTTAATATTTCATGCTCAAGTTACTTTTTGCATTAATCCGTCAGAGCGAAAAACGATTTCCTTCTAAGGATAATCAGAGTATTTTAGAATTTCAAATTTTGTTTTTCCATTTTATGAAATGGTAAAGTAGTATTACAATGCTCTGACCCCGAAGCAGTGTACTGACATATTTGATTAGTTGCTTAGTTGTGCCCGAGTCCTAGATGAAAGGCATGAAAACTTCGAGTCTGTGTTTCATTATGGAAATATTCATAGGAAAGTACAAGTTTGGTGCAAAGCTCTTTTCCATTTGCCTTTTTGATTTGCTCTACTGAGACGGCGAAGAATGAGAAAACTTATTTTATTGTACTTCTTGTTGTTCCAGAGCTAATTTTCTTCGTCGATTTTGGGTAGCTTGCATTTAAATGTATTGCATTCCAGTGCGCTGGCATGTATAGTTTTAGTTTATGTAGCTCCTTTAGTTTATGTAGCTTATAAGAGAGCGGGAATTCTCAGAATAGCTAGAAATGATCGGTAACGATTGTGAAATTTTACCATATATTTAACACACTTCATTCAGGAATGCAATTGCTCCTGTGACAAATTTTTTAAAAATAGCAAAATTTTATTTGGCAATTTTATAGCAGATCACTTAAGGTTACAAATTAACACGAAGGTTTACAAATTAACACAAAAGTTATGAGCGAAGAAATTCAGGCTTCAATTAAATCAAGACAAACTTTTCTAAGCTTATGAAGCCCTTCATTCTTTCGGTCCGAAGCTTCTTTCCATAGATTGAGGTGACATTGTGCGTGTCTCCAGATGCGGCTGTCGAAGGAGCGGAAGAAGGGCGACAAGATCGTGACGGATTCTCAGGAGCGGGCATACTGGCGGGTGTACAGGCCGCCTCAGGGCTTCACCAACTGCCTCGAGGTCGCCCCCGTGCCCGACAAAACCAACATGGCCAACAGAGTCCGCAAGAAAACCGAGCAACATCTCAAACAGGAGGTGTGGGCCATGAAAACCTTCGTGGCGAGTTTGCGTTGCAAATATGCAAATTTTCATCAACGATGATTCTACGATTCTCGTTTACTAACCATACTTATGTGGTGAAAGATTTGCATGAATGTTATGAAGTATCGTTTGAGTGCACTAAGTTACGAGAACCGCCTTCTGCACTAATTTCTGTATACCGATCCCAGTGTGACTTCGTCATGGCTGTAAACTTAGAGCTGTTGAGCGTTGCAAGTAGAGGAATTAAATCTCTGAGATATGATGGTGCGAGATAAAAAAAAAGTATGGGATTTATTTGCAAATATTTATTTCTTTGTAGGTAGAGTTAATTGTTGCACTTGTAGGATTTATTTACGATAATCTCTTCAATTGCTGTGTGCGGTAATGTTATTGCCTCTTCATCAATTAGGCCTAAAACTTTTTACACCTGGATTGCTTACCGTAAATGCATTCGGTGAATTGCGAGTAGGAAGCTCAGTTTCACAAAACTCTAGAATTTTATTTTTAAATGCCGTCATCGAGCCGATTGAGCTCTAATTAACGATAAACGCGTCATGCGTTTTTAGGTGCTTGAAGCAGATCATTTTTGGACTCGATTATTGATCGTGCGAGCTATTTTTGCTGGTGAGAAATGTCCCGCGCCCTGCGCGCAAAAAGTGAATGATGGGAATTAAATTTTACGAATTGGAGCCGGAATGATCATCAGATCCCGATAGGAGGTCCATTTTAAGTACACTTGAGACGGCTTCTATATAATTTCGTTACAAAGTTTTTATAGTTTTAAAAATCATAACGTTCCAAGGATGAAATTATTGTGTTTATGCAGCGACTATTAAAGTCAAAATGCTCAAGTGCCCAATCAGGTGAAAATTTTATTGCTAAAAAGTAAAAGATTTACATAAAAAGCACTCCCATACTCCAGTATTTCATTTGATGTCAATATTTTTGTACAGCATTGTTATGTTTATGCTAAGTATTGTTCTGGAGACTAACTTTATAGAAACGATATAAGTCGAAAAATAACATGACGCTGATTAGTGTAGGATTTCAGTACTGCACATCATGGGCATTTATCACCGGCATTTTGTGAGCATTCCTTGTTCCGAGTTTTTCAACTTGAGAAAAAAGCAACGAAGCCTCATTGAGTTCATGCCTCCTTCTGGCAGTGAGATAGTCTGCCACGATTTCTGAATTGACTTTTGATTTAATTGAAGTGTTAACTTATTCGGAATATTCTATAATTGTCAAATCGGCTTCATCCTTCAGTGAGGTTGACGTGTTGTCAACCTTTTTTTCATCAGTGTTCAGATCTGGCGCAGCAGTTACTTTTAATCTGTTGATATTGTCGATTTCTACCTGAAACTATCTTTGGATGCGATTAAATCATTGTAAAGGTATCATTTCGTTACCCTTCTGGTAAACCACTTAAGTGACGCATCGCTATATGAAACAAATGAAAGAGAAATTAGAAGGCTCACATGTTTGGCTAACTTGAGAGGCAAGAAAACAAGTGAAAGCTTTATGTTTGTCTCACAGGTCGTGGCGCCCCATCATCCGTCACGCGATCTGATCGTGCAGTCCAGCACGCGACCCTGTCTTATTCGCCAACTTTGTTGTGCTCTTTCTTTTAGCTCTTGACCGCAGCTAAATCCACGCTGTTGTTTTTTGCGATAGTGAAGCTCAGAATAGAAAAAAGCACTTTTGTTCGTCTCCATTGTCATGGTTTATGAAGGTATTTTACGTTGGGGAACTTTTTGAGTTTAGTATCGGCTGTTTGAAGTTTTGAGTTACTGAAAAGTATTTTGGCTTGTAAATTATAGGGATGTAGCGGTATCAATGATGAGATGCTCAAAGATAGTCAACACTCGTACTAAGGTACCGGAGATTTCGTACTAAGGTTCCGGCTTATCTGAATATTTTCCTCGCAAAATTTTCAAATTCAATTCGTCATAAGAATGTAATTACATATCTTACCCAGAGTAATATTTAGCTGTGCAAAAAAGTTGCATCTATGTTTTCCACTCTGAACACCAAATGAACTTATTAACAGCGGTAGGGTGCAACATTCTGAATTTAATAATTTAAATTATTTTCACGGACGACATGTAGACGTTGGCAAATGTGGGCCCAAATGAGGAACCCATAGCAACGCTATCTGGAAAATCTTGTTATGAACACTTTGCCTACTAAACCGTTATTGTACTGTAGATACGTAGATGACATTTTTGTTGAAGTAGATGGCCTGGCGTAGTTGGAAATGTTAAGAAATTTAAATTATTGTGAGCCTGTTTGTCGCGCAAGGGTTTAAAGGTGCTCGTACAATGCACCAGCCTTCATTATTATCTTATTCTTATTTCAGAATCGAGCAACCCTCCAGGGTTGCCTGATGATGTATGACCAATGTTTCTTTAAACTTAGCTCAAACTCGACGATTTTTGGTGCAAATAACACGAAGTTTAGTCAAGTTTGCAAAAAAACTTTCGCTGTTGTGAAAATTGTTTCAAAATTCGGTGGTTATTTTTATTAACAGAAGTACGTGTGCATGATTATGTCTGTGGTGCAGCTGGAGTGGTTGCGGTCGGGCCTGGACCGGACGCGCAGCAAGGTGTCGGTGGCGAGCGAGTCTCTGATCAGCCACTGCGAGGTGTTCATTGAGTACGACGCTTTCCTAGTGCCGCCGTATCCCTCCAACCCCTGGATCTCCGACGAGGAGGAGTTCTGGATGCTCAATGACGACTAGTGAGTGAGATGCCCCTTACTGTACTAGTGAACGAGACTTCCGCGTGGAGCGCTCAGGATGCGATTATATTTGTCTCTGCTCTCAAATGCATGGTTTCTTTAGAGGTTATCGGTACTAAGCCCATTTTTACCTTCATTGCCTCCATGTCCAACTGTAATTTCCACCATTTTACCGTTATGTTGACTCTTTAGTAATCGTGTATGACGTTTCTCCAGCGCTGACATGCCCACGGAGAGGCGCGTGAAGCGTTGGGCCATCAACTTTCAGGAGCTCATCTCAGACCCGCTCGGTGAGTGGCAGTGGCTGCAGATAAGAGATTCTTCACGTGTCATTTATACTGAAGAAATATTGAGGTTTTAAATAATTTCTCTCTGAAAAAACCTCGTAATGTATTTGACTTATCTTGTTGTGCCGAGTTTAGAACCTACTGGGTGTTCATTATCGAGCTACTTCCGTTGTTGTACCGAGTACAGGGCGGCGACTCCCGATTTTTGATCGTTGTAAATTTAGAACGTGGAACTAAGAGAAGTTGGGTACATGCGCAATTAATAAGTCGAATAGTGTCTTGATTTCATTCGTCCAAATAAGCAATATACTTGTTCAGCTCCGATGTTCTAACTTAGATGCAATCCATTGGAGCCACTAAAGTAAAATTTGGTTTGAACAGGCTTAACTTGTTTTATTGGAGCCACTATAGGGAGTTTTGACTTGAATAAGATTAACGTATTTTTTTCTGGGTGCATATTGAATTTTTACCTAATACTCGTAGTTCCCAACTTTGAAAGTATTATCCTCACTGATTTGTGTTACGCCGAACGAACCTTAGATTCTTTATGTTCTCAGATATTTTGTTTGCATAGATTTTACTTTGTTCATATGTGTAGACCAGTGGTTCTTGACCTGGGTTCGATCGAACCCCAGGGGTTCGGTGAGTCAAGCCCCTGCTTTTGGCCGAGTACAGCTTGTACACTAATACACAAAGTAGTTATATGTCAGTGGTTCTCAACCTGGGTTTGATCGAACCCCAAGGGTTCGGTGAGTCGAGCCTCGAGGTTCGGTATGGAAGATTTTGTGCACTAACACAGTATGCAGTTGTACACAAATGTTTTGACTTAGAAGAAAAAATATTTTATTTTTCCAACTACGAAGGGTTCGATGAATGCATGTATCGAACTTGTGGGGTTCAGTCCCCCAACGAGGTTAAGAACCACTGGTTTAGACATAGGGTGGGTATCTCTTTGAGATTCAGTGCCTTGCTTCTCTTGTAATATTGAAGTTGGGACGCTATTCTGCAACGTGGAGTGAAGGCTTTGCACTATCCCCACGCAAAACGTTTTGAATTATTTTCCAACTCCTGAGTGCTTGCATATTAACCATTTTCTGGTCGAACTAAATCGAACTGGAGTTAAGACCTCTGAGCATGAACATGCAAAAAAACATTCTTTAATTAGAGTTTCTTCTTAATATTTAGTAAATAACTTCGTACTCATGAAAATGTTTAAGATTTAACTGTGAACACTGCTGTATGTGCACGTTTATATAGTGCATTCCTAACTTCCTTCTTTCAATCGAAAACATGCGAACGTCAATTTTGACATATACTTGGTAAATTTTGTACTTGTGTCTTGGTATATCCGAAGTACTTTTAATGGGTCGGATTGTAAGTCAGCCTAATTTGACGAAAGAAAAAGCAGTTCAACCCATTAGATTTAGTCAGTAATATTTTTGAGCCTCTTTTCTTACTTCTGGATTCGTTTTATTGAAATAGCCAAAAAAGTATCCATTTTGTTTATGAAAATCAAAAACAATTGACTGGGTCTAGAAATTGTTCTATTAAAATCAATCATTTGTGAGTTCGTTTTAGACTTAAATGAGTGTAAAATGTTCCGATTTACTTTACTTTATAAGTCCAGATTAACCTTACCTGAAACAAGAAACAAACGCGTGTAAAATGTTTGCAGGCATGTCGGAGTTCACGAACTACCTGAGGAAGGAGTACTCGCACGAGAACATCCGCTTCTGGCAGGCGGTGAACGAGCTCCGTTACGGGCCGGCCTCCGGCATGAACGATGCCGTCGAAAGCATCTATGAGTAAGACGCGTTGTTTGTGATTAGAATCAAGATCTAGATACATTCCCTGATTAACTCCTACATTAGTGGTCCTGGGGGCAGAGTATGCTTGTCTTGATTGTGACCAGGTTAGATTTCGTTTATCGGTGTTGCCTATAATTATTGTGTTTAGATCTTCCCTGAGGGCATAGGGCGACACTAGGAGAGATAGTGTTAGGTTACCTCAGCTGGAGAAAGGCCTTCTGAACTTCTATCTTTCGTGTCCACTTAGCTTTTTTCCGTTTTCATGCCTTCTCAGCTTTCTCTTTTTTTACCTTTCCACTGTGTTTTGCTTTTCTTTTAATTCCTAACTTGTTTATATGCTCAGGGTGTCCTTGGTAGGAACTCACCTTTTTCATAGATTCCCCATTTTCTTCAGTCCATACTGAATTGCCCCTTCTTTTTGCTCCCTAGAGATCGCCTTTGGTTTGGCTAGAGAGTCTGAAACTAATCTAATAATAATGATAGTAATAGTAATTGTGTCGAGATTTATGATTTAAAACCTTGGTTTGGAGGCATTCCAAGTAAAACTGGTTTAGTAGTCAGTGAAAAGCAGATTACGTTCATCTATAATCGAACTGACCGTTTAGTAACATTTTGTGGATTATGACCCTCGTTGGGAGTGACAATAGCCATTCTTATCAAAAAGATGGTGATGAAATCATTCGTAAGAATAGCCAGAGTTTTCGCGTGTAGGTGTTTGGGCTAGCCTAAGTAAGGGAATTCCATAAGTACAAAATCGCGTTTTACTACACTCATCTGTCGACTTTCTGCACAAAGAAAAAGTGAGAGCAAAAAACAGTTATTTCAATTTTATTAGGATTAAGCATTGTTATGTGTCTGAGCTTGAAAGGAAACCTAATTATTGCACATTCCCCTTGTCTTTGGCCGATGCTTTGTGGGCGAGGAGGTATTCGATTATTTGAAGAAAACGAAGCTTATTTGGTTGAAAATATCTTTTTTTTACCTCACGTCACTGTTTTTGAGTCTCCCCTCGTGACGTTCTGACATTTTTTTGCCAGCGATCGCGTTTTGTTAGCTAGACGCTTCAATTCATTGTTCCTGATGAATACCATCACCTGGACACTAGACCAAATTATATGGAAGTGGTGAAAATTAGCTACCTTCAATGGAATCAAATATGGAAAATAAGATGGTTCAAATTTTTGCGTTCAATCATTTAGAATAATTCATAGTAAGCGTTCTTAAGAAATGAAAAATACGAAACTATCATTGTTGATGGTTAAGCGCAAAAATGTCCATGTTAGCTTATGCCAAGATGCACTACAGGGAGTTCTTGAAGCCCGGCGCACCTTGCGAGATCAACATCGACGGCAAGACGATGGAGGAGACCCAGCAGCAGAGGAGGCAACCGTCGCGCTACACATACGACCTGGCGTCGGAGCACGTGTACGCCCTACTGCTCAAGAAGGACTGCTACCCGCGCTACCTCAGGTCCGACGACTACAAGAACCTCCTCGCCTCCGCCGTCCAGCCCTCTGCCAAGAAGGCCAGGTTCGCTCTACTGTTATTTTTTGTGTACGATGACAGATCTGCCCAGTTCACTTGCCATGAATTGGTGTGGCTGCTTTCTTGTGTGTGAAACAGCAATGCTGTGTAAGTGAAAACGGAATGAATAGTAATTGTTATTTTTCATGAGTTACGCTGTCCTGTATGGTGATTTTTCTGAGTGATAATTGAAACTGACAAACGTATGTTTACCTTGATTCTGTTGTTAGGCACAAGAGTACAGAATACTGAAAAGACGATTTTCTACCTTATTGGAAGTCACTTGAGGTTAAAAACGAACGAATGTTCAGTGCGCCTGGTGGACTCTGCCTAGCCTCGTCTGCTAGTGTTCTAGGAGCTCGTGTTCCTTTGAGGTGTTTTCGAGACAAGCTTGTCACTGCTGTCATTACTCTTACTTTTTTGCCTGCAAGTTTATCTGCTTTTTATTCCAGTAAGTTTCTTAGCTCAAGTTAGAATGCGCTATGCCTATCGTCAATTCCTACTCATTCTTAATCTTGAATCCGACCCACCCGGTTTTCATATTTGAACGTACACACTCATTCTCAACGGGATCTTTCTATTTGTTAATCTTCAATAATGTGTTGGTAATTATATCTCATATTAGTAACTCTTTTTTCGTAGCTCTACAGTGAGAAAATTTTTGTCGCAAAACCGATTCACTTTTGTGCGTCAAGTTGTCACAAAACTGGCACACAAAAGTGTTTCAACAATATACATGTTCAGCCCATGTATTGTATGACACTTTTGTGTGCCATGGGCTTATACGACACACTTAAGTGTGCCAACCATGACACACTTGACGTAAGTCAATTTTATTTCGCAGAAATATTTCACTTTATAGGACTGACAACTGATTACACTAATATAAAGACAATTCTTAAGAATTAGATGAAAAATTAGTGAAGGTGTTAAGGTTCTTGGAGAGAAATGTACTCCATTCACAAAATTTAAACACAGTTCGGTTTTCTACAAAAAATGTTGAGCCATTTGAAACGTGAATATGTGATTCAGCTCTCTCAACCGCTTTAATATGTGGTTTAAGGAAATACTTCAGTGTGTATCAAAATATTTCTGAATAGTCGTTTGACACTGAGGTGCGTCAAAATTTCTCTCAGTGTATACTTAAAATATTTAAACTCTACTACAGAAAATATCCAACGAGTTGTGTTTCTAGTAGTTCACTTCTCATTTTCTAGTGAAGTGGGTGGAGAGAAAATTAGAGAAATGAGTCTAGTTTTATATCACTCAACTATTCTGTGATTCGGAAAAACCTCCGTATAAAAAAAAAGAAAAGAACTCGTAACGACTCTAATATCACTGACAAAGCTGAAAAATACTGTGAACCATGATGCCTCTCACCAGTGAATCACGCGTTTTCTCGTGTAAAAAATTGTACTGAATCTTGTGCGTGAAGATGTAGGACTGTAAAGATGACTTCAACTTTTTGTCTATTTCTACTCTGGTGGCTATGCGTGATTGGAGTCTAACGACATGTGACTTGGGTAGCAACCCTAGATTTAGTCACTTGATTCGTTCCTGTTGTTCCATTTCATTGAACTCCTATTCTATATTAAATATAAATGCACTTTATCTAATTGGTTACTCGCCGCCAGGTTCTTCCACCTGAAGAGCGGTGCAGGGCGCAAGAAGACCTCGACGAGCGCGTCTGCCTCGAACAGCCTGGCGCTGGTGGCGGTCACGCCGCAGCCGCTCAAGAGGCACGGCTCTGACGAGCACCAGCAGGCGAGAGGCGATGCTGGCGGGGTGCACCTCGGAGGTACCCCCACGCCTCCGCTCTCGTCTTATAAGCTGGACTGCGACCCGCCCTACAGGTGTGTACATTTTTGTGTACCTCTCAGTGTTGACGAGTCGTCTCACAGTTTGTTTGGCTGTGAAACACTTATGGTAGCATGCTTGAAATTGAAGATGCCAGAAGGTTTTGGGACACTTACTCGCACAAGAATCGTACGGTGGAACTGGGACACTTTTCAATGAGAGGTCTGATAGATGAGGATAAAGGAGAATCTTTTTGACTCATAATTTTTGTACGAAAAGCTATTTGATAGGTCCACTTGAAGGCTAATACACCATAAACTCTACGTGGTATCAATAAACTAAGAAGAATGAAAAATGTAAGCAATGTTATTGCTAGCAACTGACAGTTTATCGGCACTAACTTGTAATGTGTTTCAGTGAGAGAAAGCAACAATCACATGTTAGTTACGCTTAAGATCGCTAGCTAATTTCATCATCGCAAAACAGCGGAAATAGATGGAAATCGAACAACATCCTGGCTTCTCTTTGTGTCAGTCTGTGTTCTGCCAATGCCTCCTTCATCTCCAGCCGGGATTCTAGGCTTCGCAACTTGGCAATGACGTTACACTACTGGTTATAACTATGGCGCCAGTTTTACGAGGAATCGAATGTAATGAAGTTAGTAGCGCTGAATAATTTCCAATATGAAATTATTCTTGTATGAACATGATATTGTACCTGAGTAATCGTAAAGTAAAGTGGTGTATAAAAATGTGTAGAGTCCTAAAACAAATTATTGTGCCGGTTTATTGTGTATTTCATAATTCATGTGCCTGTTAAATAGGGAATCGCAGTTGGAGCGTTACAGCGCTTGAAAATCGGGTCTGTTCTGTGAGTAAATTTCAGGGATGATATTTAATAATGAGCATTTCTCGTAGATTCATTGAACAGTTCTAAACTTTCGTTGTATCTGTCGATTTTTGATGACCTCGTGTCATATAAGATCAATATAAAAATAGAGTGAAGAAGCCCTACTTCACGTAACTCATATGTTTCATTGTGATGAAATGTGAACACGACTTATTTATACTGCGAGAAAGCGCATTAGTACAATTTTTCCTGAGTTAAAATTGTCTTATCTGATGTTGCAGGCTTATACCGAACCCAAACAAACTCGATTACACTTCTATTTTCTTTCGTAGCAGAAATAATAAAAAGAACTTTAATTCTTTAAGCACTGATTTAACAGAAAAAATATCACTGCTTTTACTTTCCAAGGGCTAATCAGCCCCATTCTACAAAAGTTAATGGTAGATTAGAGCCAACTTAATTTCACTCCTTCGATCCATCACAGATAGGGTGAAATATCCCCCGACGGCTATTATGTTCACTACGATCCTTCAATATTTCTCTCAGCAGCTAGGAGATGTAGGAGGCATTGATTCTGCTTCCCCTCTTTTCTGCTAGTTCCAACTTATATCCTTGTGTAACTGTCAGTCTTCTTCTGCCGCATGTTGTCCACTGATGCTGCGTTTGTCCTCTGGTGCTGCGGTTTATCCTTATGGTTTGTTTGGTCCCACGACGTGCAGCTTATATCATGATTGTTATGATGCCGCAGTCTGTTTATTGTGACATAATTCATCTGAAACGACAGATAGTCCGGTTCCACGAATGGGTAATTTCTTTACGTGACAGCGCTTTTGTGACAGATAGCGCTTTTTGTAACAGATAGCCCTGTTTTTTTGACAAATAGCCCTTCTCTTTTGTTGTCAGATAGCCCTCTCTTTTGTTGTCAGATAGCCCTCTTTTTTGTTGTCAGATAGCCCTCATTTTTGTTGTCAGATAGCCCTCTTTTTTGTTGTCAGATAGCCTTCTTTTTTGTTGTCAGATAGCCCTCTTTTTTGTTGTCAGATAGCCCTCTTTTTTGCTGTCAGATAGCCCTCTTTTTTGCTGTCAGATAGCCCTCTTTTTTGCTGTCAGATAGCCCTCTTTTTTGTTGTCAGATAGCCCTCTTTTTTGTTGTCAGATAGCCCTCTTTTTTGTTGGCAGATTCTCCTTTTCTGGGATTCATCGTTCTTTTTGTTGACAAATTGAATTTTTTCTGAGAGAATCACTTTTTGTGTTAGATTGACTTAATGTGACTCATCGACACTTTTCTGACAAATTGTCCTTCGGTGACATGTTATATTTATGAGATATTGCCCTTCTCGTGACAGATTTTCATTTTGTGTAAGGTTGACTTTTTGTTTTAAATAATCGTTTTGTTTTAAATTATCGTTTTGTTTTAAATTATCGTTTTGCTTTAAATTATCGTTTTGTGTCCGATTATCTTTTTGTGTCATATTGTCATTGTGTGTCAGCTTACCTTTTGTGTCAAATTTTCACTTTCTGGATCGGGATATAGTTGCGACAGTACGTCCTCTACTGCTGTAGTTGATGGCCTGTTTTCACAGTCTAATTCTCAGAGTATGTACAGTATTTTTCTCCTTTCATTTCGTTCCGATCACATACTTCTGCATTGTGGGTGTCCTGCGCTGCAGTTCATGCAGCACCGGTTTTAATTTACCGAGCATAAGATATTCCCCGACAACAGTTTCTCCTCAACTCTGACAGTTATTCCATTATTGCGAGTTTAGGTGTTCCTAAACCAAACCTATTCCTCAGCAATTGTGAAGTTCTGCTGAGTAAACGTTCTTTTTGCTGCTAGTCTTCTCTCATTTTTGTTATGTCTCAACGTTAGATTCTATCGCTCACTGCTACACTTGATGAGTCTGCTTGCGCATATCTGTCCTTAGATGTAACTTTGATGTGTGGAGAAAGAAACATTATAATGTACCTGCACATGACATATCCTATTCGAGTTAAAAACTCATTTTAGCTTCAAATTTACTCACTGCTACGAGTGTGTACTCGAATGAGTACGTACCATCACAAATGAACAAGTCTAATATGCATCATACTCGGTAGACTAATTATATCGAAGCTTCTCATTTCTTGACACGAGTGAATTCTTGCGTCGCTATACCGCGTGGCCTGCAATTGCAAGAAAGAAATACAGCGATGGTGGAACATTTCCCCGACGGTATCAAATACAACGCGTTTCCACATAATATTTTGAAAAGTGCATGTACCTACCCATAAATTAGGTTTTCCCGAGAGCAGCCTTCCACGACTTGTATGGAGAAAAACTTACAATGAATAGTACAGCAATTTCCTTGTCGTTTAACATTTTCTGCATGAAGTCTTTACCTCGTGAATCTTACGCACTTGACTTCGCGTAGGACTTCCATTCAAAAATCATCAAGAACATTTTGATTCTCTTAATTCTCTTACAAATATTCTGTGTATGCTCTTCAAATTTTAATTGCTAATTCATTGATTTGTTATGCGTATTATTTGTTAGAGCTTGGATTCAAATTTCTTAGTGCTCGACTATGCTCAATAACTTTCTCTGCTGCATTAGAGCTAGCTTTGATTATGAATTTATACGGCATGGGTAACGTTGGTTAGGATTTTGTTTCACAAGAAAATGTTCATCAACAACTCACCACCTGTTGGTAATTGTTTCTTTCATTGATTAAAAACTACAAAGGCTGCTTTTGGAAAGGTGGTCTCTTAATTAACGCACGAGGGGCACAGTGGTGTAATAGTTCTCGACTAGACAACTTTCAGTTGACCAAGAATAACAATAACAATTTCTTGGAGATTATTCTCTTTCTAAGTCACTTGTGAGTTTGTGACGTAGCGTTCCAGTAGCTCTGCAGTGAACTATGCAACTAGCGGGTCTTCAGCGACTGTTCCATAGCCGTATTTATTTATGAGTCTAGAATAACAATAATAATATTGAGGGATGTTGACAAAATTAACATAAAAACACGGAGGCATGAGTCTAGAAATACAGGCAGTGTTTCTGGAGAAGCAGGGGCTGAGAAGCTCCATGTTGGTAAACCTCGCGTAAACCAAAACAAGAGTATAAGAAAAATGAGTTTTGCTCTGAAAAGTAAAATTAATCTTACTCGAACTTGAAAACTCCTCGTATAAAAACGTGCGAATCTTCACTAACAGCTTCGATTAGCTTTTAAGTGATTTCAGTTTTTAACCATTGCCTCTTTTGAATTTTGCCTCATGTACTGAGAACTTTGAGATAGTTTTTCTTTTCTCGTGTTCGTATACATTGAACATTATTTTGTCATTGTCCTATTCAGGTCTGGAAATTCCCATTTCAAATTTCACCAGAACTCAAGGTCAAAAGTGCAAATGGAACCTGATAGAAATTTAATGGAAGTTGGTCTGTATATAACGTAGATACCAAGAAATTACCCCTGCTCACATACACGTAGGTTAAGTAGTTCTGCTGATGCAGGTAAGTTAGTCACGAACCCGGCAACTACGTAGAGCGCCGTGCGCTTCTCAGCTGCTTTGTGGATGGCTGTTACAATGGTGATGGTAGTGTCGCTGCCGTGTATTCTTGGCTTCGTCTTTTGTACGCATACTTCCATTGCTTTCAAGTTTATTATGACCCTTAGATAGATCCATTTACTGTAACTGTAGTCCTTACTCTAAATTATTATATTAATATGCGAGAGCTTTGAAATCTTTAATTCAAATATTTTTTGCATTAAATAATGATCTTAAATACCCTTTGATACCATCATGCATCTGATAGTTTGACATTTATTTTTTATGAGCACCCGAGATATGTACAGATTATTACGTAGTTTTTCCTAGAAAGTTTAATAAACTCATCGAGAATTCAATTTTCTTTGCAGATAGATAAACCTCATGTGACTATTGGATTCTCGAGTAGTTTTAGCGTGGCTCTAGAATTCTACGGTTCGTCCGTAGTTTTCTTAAAGAAAATTGAATTCTCACTCTGTTTTCTCTTAACAACCGTTCGCAGGGGGGACCTTCCAACACAGCGAATTCTAACGCAAAGCAAAGACGTGTCCGGTGCCTAGTAAGTTGCAAACGCGTTCAAACCCTTGTTCTTGCTTCTACTTTGACTGATCTTAACACTATCGGTATATTACATCACTTCCCATGGAATACATTTATTCCCATTTTCAGAACACCAGCTTTCTAGCGTTACTAACTGTTCACCACGATAAGGCTGCGGTAGGTTTTCAAGTATTGAACAGTTTGCATTATGAACACTGCAAGCATAGTGCCATCATACAGCAAGGACCACAACTCTTAAATACCATAATTCATAATGTGTCGCGGAATGGCCACATTCGTCTTTACACTCTGCTAAATAACTTTAAAGCTAAGCTTTCACTAAAGGAACCGAAATTCCTCCAAGGAGACTCATAAGACTGTCTTCCAATAGTTTCGAAACATCACTTTAATACGAGCCAAAGAACAGTTCTGCCTGTGCATCTCACAAGGTTTGTTAGGTCAAGAGCAAACCGAAGTTAAATGTTGTATTCGGTTCATGCATTTTGTCCTAAGCACAAAGTTAATAATTAAATACCACAACGTCCTCTTTCGAACAGAAGATGCGGAAACTATATATTTAACTACGATATATAACTTTGAACCTACATCTAACGTTTGCATTCGTAGAAGTTCACAGTAATTATTATAAATTTTTGAGAAGCTGCCTCTATTTCTGGGGAAATTAAGTTTCTATGCCGTGAAATGTTGAAAAAAAAATGAACCGTTTTACTGAGTCACAGTTTTTTTTCTAGCTTTGGTTTCTGAAGCCTTCGTATTTTGCGTACGTTTTGGAGCATGTTAGGTATTCAAAATTAATGTATTTTAAAAAATGCTTTTAGTCTAATGTTCCCTCATACGTGCTGGAGCCTTCACAAACTGTTTTTTTAATGGATTGTCGCACTACCACTTTGAGAAACTTAGTTAAAAGACAACTCTTTGTATTTTTTCCGATTTGAATTTCAAATACATTACTATTTGAGTAACTGATCTTGTGTAATTTCAGAAGTTGAATTTTAAACACCTCATGAGAGATGGCCCGGTGGTACTGTATCACTGATTTGTCCATTCCCTCTGTTGCCTTACTTGCTGTCTGGGTTCACACGATCATCACGTACCAAACTGCTAGTAAAACATACTAGTAATTATAAATCCGATGCCCGGTAGTATTGAGCATGAGCATCGATAATTACTATTTTTCTTTAAAAAACTAAAAATATTTGCGAGCATAATTATTAGAATGTATGAAAGAAAATTTGAACTGTTGCTAAAGTAATGGTCGTACTGCTTTTTTAACGAGTACTGAAACATTATCGCGTTTACGTTTACGCTCATGAAGCTACAACGGTAAATCTGTGGTATGAATAGTTTAAAAAATTCAAATCCCTCCTCAGGGGAAGATACTTGTGGCATCTGTGTGAGGAAGTGCTTCAAGCCACAGATGTGAGGTACTGAGCTCTCATAATAGGATTACTGTTTTGTTGCCGACCATCTTCTTTCGGTTCAGTGCAGTCCTATTTTTTGCACCTATTACTTTTTCTTTCTCCTGTTATCTTATTTCGTATAAGATACTTCCTTCTTAACTTACTGTTTGTATGCGCTGGGGATCTTGTGTTGGCACATATCTTGTGCTTAGAGTCCTTGTCCCCCATATTCCAAGGAGGTTGAACCAACCTCCTTGCTACAACTTCTGTTGTGATTAAAGAGGCTTAAACCAATTTATCAAATCTATTGCGAATCTTCAACTCTGGTAGGAAATATTCCACCATCCGGTATGCATCCCCCAAAAATACTGTACGAGCCCTGTCGAAAGAACTTACTTAGAAATGTGTGCGCATCCAAGGCAGCGAAAAATTCTACCTCTCACGTCAATGATTCCCATGAGAAATTGAAGGCTAAGAGCAAACTGAGTAGCATTAAACATTGAAAAGTTTATTTTAAAGTTTTTCAGTTTATTCAAGCTATCTTACGTTAATAATAATGTACTTTGTTGGTCGATAGCGGTTTGCTACAGTGGGTTCTCAGAGTGATAACATTCACTAGTGTTATGTTCATCCTAAGACAATTCCTGGAAGTTGCAGGTATCCTGTCCTTACATCGTGAACACGTTGGAAAATTCGGAGGAATTACACAGATCAATATTACTCAAGGTTGAGATTGTTAAATGCTTTAGCGCACAGTAATTGCTTAGTTATAGTTCACTTGTAATATTTACAATGTCGCTTGATTTTATTCACTTACATGTTTCTAAAAATGCTTCAAATAACAAGTTCAATTTTTATCATTTAAAGAGTACTTCACCCTTTAGCCAAGAAACTGTATCGTAGTTATGTTCCCCCTCGTGTGGATCTAACTATAGTGTCTATGGGAATTGGCACTCCCAGGGGAAATTCGTCAGGTCCCGAGTTGAGAGCTAGGTAGGCCTTTTTGTTAAAGCAAAATTTTTTTTTGTTAAGAATCATTTTTTGGGGGTTCATTGCTGTCCGTTTTTTTAGCACCTACTACTTTCTTCTTTAACTTTTATCTTTGTTCATGAACTTCTTTCTCAACTTACTGTTTCTATGCACCTTGTGCATAGATTCTGCGTTCCTTCAAGTCCATATTAAATTATGCCTTCCTCCTTCTCTTTCGAACGTCTTTGTTGCGGTTAGGGAGGCTTAAACTAACATATAATCTAACCTAATCTAATCATAGTAACTTTCAGAGTCTCTTGAGTGACATTTTGCAAATACTCTGAACTTGACGATGTCAGTACATAGGATAATTCAGAATTGATAACTACTTTTTGACTATAAAAATATGACCTACTTTTTTTCAGCCTGAAGATGATAGTTTCATCGAAACTTTACGTTTTATAGATTGACGGAGGGATAGAATTTTAACTATTGACCATAGTGGAGTAAAAATGTCGAGTGATTTTCTTTTCATTCGTACCGCTTATTGTTAATTCAATCATTTGTAAAATTCAGTAGGCAAAGAGTCGCCTCTCAGTTTATTTGTTCTTTAGTAATATGAAAAGAGGTGCACCCAATGCCGAGGATGCTCTATAAAGAGCCAGCTGAGCTTAAAAGTGTGTGGCCGAAAGGCTAGTCCGAAGGACAAGTCTAGTACCCTATCGCTTCACATGTTGATTGGCACAACCACTTTCCTAATTAGAAAAACTAATGTCTAGACTCTACAAAACTCACTTTGAATGTGGAATGTTGAAAATTGGGGTTTTCAACGTAAAAATGTTGTTTTTGTATGTCACCACTTCTGAGCTTCTCTGGACTGCCTAACGTAGTGATAGCTTATATTGCTTTTGACTAAAACTCCATGAAATTCGAAATTAGCTGTGACTCTGGAAACTCTAATTTTGTTGCTAAGAAAATATAACTACGAATTGAAAGGCATGAAATTTAACTAACGTCCGCGTACAGCTACTCAAATTGACTGCCAGACACGGTAAATGCGATTGGATCCTTGGAGCTAACTGCTCGCGAAGTGCATGTTATCCCTTGAACCATCAATGTTCTCACATGGAGAGATCTTGGAAACTTTGTTATTTGAATGTAACCTTGTTACATTCCTATAATCACAGCAAAATTGTTTCCTTTTCGAATTCAACAGTTTATATTCTACATTCAGTGTTCGTATTGTGTTGAAAAATCGAAACGCATAAACCTCTACAGTCTGTTTTTGAGCAAATTCCAATAATAAATATCAAAGTCTAAAGCATGAAATTCTATAAGGTCACATTGATGTAGTATGCAAATTAAAATAGATGTAGTTTGGCCAATGAAAAGGAAAACCATTTTCGACGCTGGAACACGTACCCATGATAATTAGTGAATAATTTTAAGCCTTCTCCTTTAACGCTGCTGTATCATTTCCATGTTTGCTTCCTCAAAGTGAAATTGAAGTGCCTCAAGATAGAAATCAGTCATCTTCAAATGAAAATCAAATTCCTCGATGGGAAAAGTCAATGATTTTCAGATGAAAATCGAGCTCCTCTTAATACATCTCAAGTTTCTCAAAGTGAAAGACCATTTCCTCCACTAGAAATTAAAATTTCTCGATATGAAAATAGATGAAACTAACAGTTTTTCCACCGTTGGTTTTCGTTTGTTCGCCAGATTCTACAACTAGCACCTTTTCCTTTTTTACTGAACTCATTTGAATTGGATAATAGGGAGTTCCCAAAAATCCCTTCAAACGCAGTGTGAGAGCGGATATTGAAAGCATATTGAATACAGAACGAGAACCAACCTTTTCAAAAAGAGAGCAACAGATGAAAAACTTGTAATTACTTGCTCGAGAAGTATTACTGAAGCTGATCTGATCATTGTGAAAAATTTCTCAAAAAGAATGTAAAAAACAATGGCCGCCAAGCAAGATGATTCTTCAAAAAGCTCTCAGTAATTCCCATTCATGAAAATATTTACTAAATTCTTGCACTACGTATTGATAAAATGGAGTGATTCTTACTTTAAACATGAGATTGATTCTTGCCTCATTATTTAACAGAAGCTAAGTAGAATAATAGAAATGCAGAGATTTTTTATTATCAATGTTTTTACAGCTTTTTGTTATGCATATTTGGAAACAAAAATTTCTGCTATGCTAGGTAAGTGAAGTGACTCAGTTTCGAGCAACGTTTTGAAAAATATCTTTCAAATCAACACGTTCATTAGAGATATTTGCAATAATACGTATAAATACATTTACGTACATTTGCACCAAAATCGTTTACTACTTACGAATTTTTATTCCTCACCACTGACAAACGAATCTCTCATATGGTTAAAAGGGGCAAACACTTCGAATTTGTTGTAAATTTAGTAGAAAAACTTTGAGAAAGTTTAATTTCAAATCTCTTAAATTTTGAGGTATTCTATATTCACCTTGAGGAAGATGAGATGTTATCGAAAGATCTTGATTTTCATTTAGAGAACATTGATTTAACATGTTGATGACCTTAAATTACAATTGAAGGAAATGAATTTTCACTTAGAAAACTTGAGAAGCATTTGGTGGAGCTTGATTCTCATTTAAAAATAATTTATTTTCATTTTTAGGAACTCGATTTTCAGTTGGATTTTGATTTCCATTTTGAGGCACTTGCATTTCCCTCGAAAAAAATAAACCAGGAATGATATGGAAATCTTAGCAGTCCATAAGGGTTTTCTGGATATGTCAATCAGAATATGTTTCAAGCTCTCAAAAATTTTCTTCTTGAGAGAAGAAGGTCTTTATTCGAAGGTGTCTTGGTTCTTTACTAGGATAAGTCCCTGCTGGGCTGGGACGACCTTCTCATAGTCACGTTCACATCTGGTCATCTGATACAGTCGTCTCTTCTAGTTCTGCAAGCTCGAATTGAGCATTAAATAACGAGCGGGATAACTAAAGACCATCAATTTTACCGTAAATTTTTAAATAAATAAAATGCTCCAGTTAACAGAAACTAAACACACGTGGAACATTGGGATGACTTTGTTGTTGTTGCAAATAGGACTTGCTTAGCTTAAAATCCGTGGCATCGTTTACGAAATAAAATATATTTATTTAATGTTCTCGTTGAAAATCGATCTCCAATTTACCATTCAGATTTATTTCATTTTTCACTCGATAATTCATAGCTAAATATTCTCGAACTGTTGAAATGTTCTTGCGATGCATGGTTTTAAAATTTTTCTTAGAAAATTACACGGAAATATAGTAGGCAATAGAATAAGATCATTATGCATAAAAGTAACTATGAATTTTACCCAGTTATTTATTATCTCATCTTTCCCAACGCAAATCCCTTTTCAAACATTTAAATGAAGCAACACCTCATTTAGTGGCTTTACTTGCGTTCAGCTAATGGATCCACGAAAAAAGCACAAACATCCGCACACGAACTATTATGCCCTGTTATAATCATTGCTAGAGTTTCGTGGTACACTCTTGTCAGGTGCAACGGAACAACGGAAAACTTCGGTGGCAGCTCTCATAGGACAATGTGTTCTCTGCGAGCACCTAGAAATCAAATGAAATCAAGTTTGAGCCCCGCTGCTCAGGGAAGAACTCTCGGTTAAAGCTAGCCACTACAGAGATCGCGTTCCTCAGTTGTACTAAACAGTTTAACCTTATCGAGGAAAATTCTCCTTTACCTTTAGCGGGAGGATCTTAATTGCTCTGACCTTACCATCTACACACGTCTCATAAATGGAGTACACGTTTAGACTTCACACAACTGCTCTCTTCTGCTTTTGCCCTAAACTCGAGTTAACCCTACACAAAATTCAGTACATGTTCTTAAATAATGGATTGTTCAAAAAAGTGTTTGTTGAGGAATTACAAATTGTTTGCTCTAATTCAATGTCATAACTCTTCTTAACTAACTCGTCGTAAGCGCGATCTTCTAATCGGAGTTTTGTTCTGCATGGACTTTACTTTCATTGCGTCTGTGTCCATGTATGTGTGTTCAATTTGTTCATCAATGTGTTTTCGTGAGCAGGTTATTAAGTATGTATCGGAAGTAATAGGTTAACAAGGTTGTGCACTGAGTGCCGCTCCGTGTACTGGTCTCTTGTTATTGAACTTTGTTTCTCTTATTTCTGGTTTTGTAGTTACGCTTGTTTATTTCTTGCAGTGTTGGCGGAACGAACGTAGATGTTCAAACTTTAATTGTACAGCTTGAGTATAATTTTGCTTGGCCTGCTTAGCTTCCTTCTTTCTCAGCTGCAGTGGTGCAAGTAAGGTTTTATGTCAAAAAAAATTCTCCCGTCTGCAAAAGTTAAATTGTACTTATTCTTTCTCCCTATCATGCAGTGCATGAAAGCTTTTAACGAATTATCGTTCACCTGTTCCGGTAACTAAGTCTCTGTTTTGAACTAACCGAATAAAATCCAACGCTTTTAACGCATGACTAAAAGATATATTTTCATCGACCATTGATGTGAAACAACAAATAATAATTCCTGGACAGATTTAAACGTTCATGACTTTTTGTGTCATTTCTGAAGTGAGTCGCTCAAAAGCTTTTACACTGGAGGAATGTTCAGGAATCAAAGCGGTTCATAAATTTTCGAAAGGCTAAGTGTAAACTACTATATCCGTTTTCCAGTTGCGAAAAGGAATCAAGAATTTAGATCCGTACATTTCGGTTGTAATTTTACTTCACTCAGGATAGTAAATTTCCACGTTTTTTTTCCTCCAAGCTTGTGGTTTATTAGCGACGAATTTCTGTGTACTCTCTGCAACAACACGTGCTCGCGTTGTGAGTTATGTAACTATTATTGTTTATCTTGTATACCTTTTTCAGTTTCCCTCAAAAATGTACTCAATACTTGCAACATTTTTCTATTCGATTGTTCAATTCGTGATAAGGAACTTTGATTTTTGCAGTGCGGCAGGAGAGGCTCAAGATGCCCATCAGTCGTCCGTGTGCCCATGGGAGACGGCGGAAGCCTCTAACATATGTCCCTGGGAGAACAGCGAGCCTCCTTCGTCTTCTGCTGCTTCACGAACGCCGACAACGCAGCCGAGTTCCCTGCAGCTCCAGCAACAAAAATCGTTCAGGGTGGAAAGTAGCACAACACATCTCAAAGGGAAGCCGCCTGATCGATCCGTGTCTGTTGACGTGTGCTCCATGGGTCAGAACCGGGGAAATTTCATGGTCTCGACTACGCAGGTTTCCCCTCCTAGTGGGTCTCATTTGGCACCATCTGCCAGCGACTCGAAAGTTATTTTAAATATTTGCCCTTGGGAGTCGCAAGACCTGCCGCAAAAACAACAAGAGAAATCTCGATCTGTTGACGTAGATGTTTGTCCCTGGGATCAGTCGACGGACAGTGGTAAACAGACAACCGAGTCTCCACACATTGGAGGTCGCGAACAATCTGGAAGCAAATCTCCATCAAGTATAACAGCCACTGACCCTAAAGGAGAAAAGGGAGAGACAGTTTCCGAGACCTCAATCAAGCACAAAGAAATCGATAAGGTACCTGGCACTTCTCCTTCTCGTAGCCTCCAAAATTTACAGCAGCTCTCAGTAACTCATTTCTCCGCTGACTCATCCACAAAGCAGCAGGTATACCGGCTCAGTACCGATTTAACTAATGTGAAGATCAGCGTTGATCAGTCTGGCGAAAACAGTACTCGGAAATCCTCTCATCGAGAACTTTCTGCTTCTGCTTCGGTGCCATGTACGTCCGTTCTTGGTCACCAGGCGAACTTAGATTACACGGTGCGGTCAGGACACGCTTCGGAGCAGTACGAGTTGAAACCAGCAGATGCTGCTCCCCAGGTTGCAACAACGCCTGAATTGGGGAGTTTCAATATTGCGGGCGTGGTGTCTTCAGCAGCACCAACAGAGGAGACTCGCTCGGAAAGCGTGCAAGCTTCAGATGAAAAACAGCAGAATCCGAGATCGGTCCCATCTACACCCCAAACTCGAAAAGCTCAGGCGCCTCGAACTGTAAGTGTATCATCTCAAACTCAAACTGACCCCATTGTCCAACATAAAACCAATCAGCAAACTCAATATCCATCTCGAGATTCCTCTTTTAGGCATTCTAGCCGACACTCGCACAGACATCCGAAGCACGGCACTGTACACTATGCCATGGATTATCCACCCACTTCGCGTTCCCAGGCCCAGCAGATGAGTATAAAGCAAGCAATAGATCGCTCTCAGCAATTCCAAGTTCAGTTTGGCAGCCTGAGGCTCGATTCAGAATTAGAGAAGCAAGTACGAGACTCGCAACAATATTTACTGCAGGACGTTGCAGTGCAGCGAAAGCACAGTGAACCGAATCAGTCGAAATATAGCCAACAACATCGTCAGCAGCAATATTATCATAGCAAAGAAGATTATGATGACCAACAACGTCATCAGCAATGGCACATAAAAGCCCAACAGCCGGTCGGTCACGGGAACCACCGGAAAGTAGATCAAAAGTTAAACGAGGGTAGATTGGACCACCAAAGGTTTGATGAAATTATGGCCAGTCAGAGACGAGCTGAGCATAAAAGAGAAATGGAAATAAAATATCGAGAACAACAAAGTGCATTAGAAGAACAGCTTCGACAAAGAGAGAGGCAAGAACAACATCACTTTACTCGACAACAAGAAGCACAGCTACAGCTTGAACCACCTACTTCTCAGGTGTATCTGCCATCCCCACAGCAAGAAAGACAACTTTCATTGCAACATTACGGAGACATCCGGCATGAAGATATTCCGACGCACAGAGAGCGAATGAGAGAATTTGCGGAAGAAGAAAAGCAGCGTTCGATACTTCGAAATCAAATAAGAGGCTACGAGAGCGAGAGGACTAGTAAACCTGAACCTTACTCTTCTATACCATCTTTTCCTGCAGCCAGTCAAGAAGCATTCATGTCAAGCCGAAACCTGCCACACATAGTACAGACTTCATCAACACATGTTTTGCCACAGATGTCTTCTTCCCAAGTGCAGCATCATCAAACATGCCCGTCTTCATACTCTTCTGTGTACGCCTCTTCGACGTTGCCGTCAATGCACGATAATACACGGGATCTGCGGCCGACTATGACTGTCTCAACGTCGCATTCAGTGTCTCCTGCTCCATCTCGGAAAACTGTCTGCCAGCCTGTTAGTCGGGAGGGTTTAGCACCTTCGTACAGCAGTCAGTCTGCGCAAAGTAGTCATCTTGCGGGAACGTCGGGTCAGATCCAGATTGAGACTTCATCCGGCCGGATAGAAATTGCAACATCTGTCAGTCAGAAGCTTCCATCCCGGTCATCGGAAGAGCCCACTTCCCAACCCCCTTCGTCTCCAAAGTCCACGAGACCGGCCAGTAAAGTATGGAACGACCCTGCCGATATTTGCCCCTGGGAAGACGAGTGAGTATTTTTATCATTTCATTATTTGTCCTCTTAGTATTAACACCGCATAGCTGCGACTGACTTTAGTGCGCTGAATTTGTGTTTATTTTAAACTGGCTGATGTAACAGCTATTGAAGACTGCCCTAGAAATTTATTGTGTAGTAGCATCAGCTTTCATAATGACGTTTGAGCATTATTTTTCAGCTGTGAAACGAATGAGTGCCTTAGAATATTAGTTTCATTAGTCTCTCATCGCGACGCATTTTGCTACCCATAATTTGAATAATAAAATGTTCGTCACCCGGATCAACAATTATGAGAAATTTTTTTCAGTTGTAACTTAATTGAAAGGTCCTGTCGCAAAGGCAAATCAATTCATGTTCTACTCTGGCATCACAGGTTTTAATTTCATCACTGATGAGAAAAATAAAAGTACTGATTATTAAACTCTCCACGTCGCCTCTGTTGTGAAGTTTGCACCCTTGTCTACCGAGCTCTTCTTTAGATTTGTGTGTGTAAATAAAGTTTGATTCGATCGTAGTTGTAGGACTAATTTACGCCGACCTCTGAATGCAAAAAACATGCATGAATCTTGATGAATAATTTCATCAACTTTGCCTTCCTCGGCTCAGTGTCGTCGCTGACTTTTTTTGCCCCTCATTAAAGACTATTTTTATTTTTAAGGGATATTTGCCAACATTTTTGTATTAAATCATCGGATGGGAATTTTCTCTTTAGTCATGGACCTCCTTTCTGTACGCGAATTTTTTGTCTTACGGAAGAAAAATTCACTGATAATACTGAACAGATGTTTGCAGGGGCACCATTTTTGAACCGATCTCTTCTATTTAATTCTTTCGTGCGAATCTTAAGTATCTTTCAGCCATCTCTTAGTGGAATAACTCCCAAATAGCTCACCTGTCTTCTCTGTGATAGCTTTGGTAACCTAAATTCCGACGTCAAGTCCTCAATTCCATTGCTGAGTACTATTATCCCATGTTTCATAAAAAATTAAATTTTACCCGATTTCAGTGTACTTCTTGGTGTTCGATTGAGCAAGTTCTTTCTTTTCCATCATCCTACATACATTCTATTGCAAAACTCATGTATATAAATGTGACTTTGCCACATCTCTCTAAATATTTTTTCCAGTCCTTATTTCGTGAATCTAATTGTTTCTAATCCAAAGTTTCTATGACATAAGTCTTTGCCTAAATGGTTTTTCAATCCAGAATATCCTGTATTCACAGTATTTGTCCCCCTACAACTCCTATCGTTGTTCACTGCAATAGTTCACTTTTCAAGAGGTGAGACGACCGGTGTTCATTATTTATTGTATTCATTCACCTTAGAGTTTACATTCAAATAATTGGTTTCGTCCCAAGTCCCGCTTTCTCTTCAACGACATTTCATCTGCGATGTATCCCTACATTGCAATCTTAGCAAAAATCCAGTAAAAATTTGTATATATCTCTCAATTAAATTTTCATTAAACTTAACTGATACACCATCAGTATATATGAAGGGCAACATTAAGAATTATAACAATAACACAATGACACAAGTTGTTGCGTACAATTTTTATTTTAGTCGAATGCTAATTTCTGGGTGGAGAATAGTTCTTCATGAACGAGTTCTTGATTTTCCGCGTGACATTTTGAACACTAACTGTCATTACTACTTTAAGAGTGTTTAGAAAAATTAACTTTAAAATTTTGACCTCGTCCTAACAATGTTGATATTTCAGAATAGTCCTGAGACACAGAACGGGCATTCATGAGTAGCGGTGGCATGATCTAGGCGTTTATGTTTTGGTTGTAAGATTCATAGCTGGTGTTGACGCTCTCCTCGTCACGCGTTCTTTTGCAGCTCCTTTACCCCAACTTGGCTGTAAAGAGAAGCTGGTCCATTCGCGAGGTAGGGTTACTGTCCTGTCCTACAACTGCCCCACCATCATTTCCTTTTTCTTCGCTTCCTCGGGCGTATCCAGATATTCCTGGCTTTGGTGGTGCGCAGTTTAAATTTCAAGTGGTGATTAAGATGTTAAGATCAGTGAAATGATGCGTCATGCTCAATTCAGAAAATATTATGTGTGAAAATATTGGTCTGTTACAAATATAAATTTTGTACGCCAGACGTTAATGACATAAATAATTAAGCTGCATTCTCGTTCAAATCATAGTCATGTACCGTGCTCAAATACCATGACATATGCAAATGGACTTTTTTAAAAATCTGATGTTTTGTGTTACCCTTTCCATTTCTGGATACGCCAATGTTTGCTGATGCGATTCCTGCTTCTAAACTTGTCCCAGCTTGTAGTTGTTATTGTGTGCAGTCGAAACTGGTACTACACGCTGCAACTTGACTCCTAGTGTTATGGACACGCTGCACCCCGTACGTTAGAGATCTTTGTGATACTTGGCTCCTCAGCTCTGCCACTCTTGAACTAATTAAGAAAGTTGCAACCTGTAATACGTAGTACAGTGGTTACCTGTACTTTCTGTTTGTTACACTTTTTGTTCGGCGTTCCGTCATTCATCCTCGCGTCAATTTATTACCTACCTTAGTGCTCAATTTTATGAGCATTTTTTTTTGTAGCAAAGGTTGAACCCTAGAGTTTCTCTGTTACCTCAGGTCAAACCAAAATATGCTGTTAATAATCTTGTGCTGATCCTCTTTCTTTACGTTAGAATCCATCCCTCTTTTTTTTTGTTTCGACGAGGGTGTGCACAAAAGCCCTATTGATTTCATTATTTCATCTTTCTTCTCTAATATTTCTCATATAACTTTTCAATTGAAGAGCTTGCCCCCATAAACTGAATGAGTTTGGTTTTATTACGGACCTTCATTTTCGGTTAACTGATGTCTTGTTTTAGCACATTGCTTTCTTCTGCAACTTTTATCTTGTTTCACAACCTTCTTTCAAATTAGCTGTTTCTCTGTGCAGAGCGTGGGTCACACCTTGTGCATAGATTCCTGGTATCCTTTTTTTCATATTAAATGGTGCCGTCCTCCTTTATTTCCTGGGAGCTCCTTGGTTGTGGTATGGGAGGCGTAAATTAACTCATTTAATCTAACCCTTTGCAGAAGTTAGCTTGCATCGATCATCTCGTTTGCTCGTTTTTCTTCGTTACCCGTTCATTCTTTACCTGCAGTTGGTGAAATATTCTACTGAGCGACACTAAGCATTCGTTGAAATGCTTAGACTTTACTGGTAACTGCCTTCTTTCCTACCCAAGCAGGGTCGGTATTGCCACCGATGTTTGACGTGAATTGTTCGTCTGTTGGGCGCATCAGTGTTGTCTTTTCCTGGACGTGATTTGAGGTTCCCTCTTTGTCTAACTTTTGTTGTTCATTGAGACTATGTTTTCATTTGATGACAACTTGCTTCGTTGATTTTGACAATAACAGCGTGTTGAAATTATTTTTTCATAGTTTCTCTTTCGTAAGCATCTAGTACAATGTCACTCAGTAATTTTTCTGTTAGAAAGTTAGCACACATTAGTTCCATATTCTAGGGGAATGATTGTTATAAATTTTTCTTTTCTTTTACCCAGAAACTTAATTCTCAAACGCCACAATTATAGTGAAATCACATAACTGTGAGTTGAACTTTGCTGTATTTACTGTTGTCTTGAATCTGAAACTCACGGAAGAGTTTCAAGATGCTAAAATGTAACAGTGAATTATGATATTGAAATTATCAGTAAATCAAAAGAAAAATAATTGTAAAATTTTGGATTTGGCACACGTTTATTTTTTAAAAGCTACGTTGGAGAGAGAGCTAAGTATTGTTGGAGGTCCTCATTTCCTCACATCTTTTTTTCCTTAATTGACTACAGCACTCAGTAACTTTTCGTAAAATCATTTAAAAAGAACTGGATTTAATGTTACTCACCCAATAGGTCTGACAAATGTATAAGTACCCCCAAGTGCAGCTGTTGAAGACGCCATTCGAACATAGGTACAAATCTTATTCCCTCCCAAGCTTAACCTGCTGTAAGTAACCACATCGGGGGAGAGACGCGATCGAGGTCCTTCCATCAATTGCATAACTGCGCTATCTGATAGAGCTGATCATTGAAGCTTATGTGGAACATGTTTCAATAATTCATGTTTTGTAAAAAACCTCAAGTATGATAGTTGAAAAATTATCGTGCTCGCGACAAATTTCCAATGGGTTTTAATTGGATTTCTTGCCTATCTTGCTTCATTGCAATATTGAAGCAACTTGACATTGGGTCTGATTGCACTATCACATTGGTATTTACAGTTGGCTACAAATTCTTTCATGCGAGGATAGTTAGCACAGATTTTTTTGAGCTGCTTTGCATGCTATGTTTTATGTACGTGATGGTGGCCAAATATAGAAACGATGTTCTGCCAAACCTGGCTTAGCGAATAGGATTTTCAAGGTGATGCGTCATCTTATGTTACTTCGTGTTGTAAATCAGCAGATTTCTGCCAAATTCTCCCAGCATATCTCAAAATTCATGTATATATTTACATTTTTGACTTTCGATTAAGCCGGTTTACAAGATTAAAAGAAAGATTTCTTGGACATTTAAAATGATTCTCTGAAGCACGCGAACATGCGACTTGAGATGCCGAGTGTGCTGTACACTCGTTTCTTTTATTCGCCCACACAATAAAAAGTGGCTCCTTAGAGAACGAGAAAATACGCTTGTCTATTAATTAAATGGAGACAAAATATTTAATTTTGTATCCTCAAACTCTCACCGAATGCCTTCCTTTTTACGTAGTAGAACTCCTGTGTTAAACTGCTACCGGAAGAACTCGGGAGGAAATAATAAAATTGTACGCGCATTAGACTTCTCGTTCTCTGCAGTACTGTTACTCGTTTGTTCCTGGTAGTTTTTGCCCAGTGGTTCAGTTATGGTGGAACCTCTCGACCACTGAATGAGTTATACAGGAGAAATTGAATTTGAAGATCAGTAAGCATTATAATAGAGTCCTATTTATTTTACGAACTTAAGAAGCTTAACGCCTCGATAAAAAACCATGGACTATCTATCTACCGTCATTCTCGCCATTTTATGAATAGGTTTGTTAATTTTCATTCTAGTACCACGATTCTCCCTCTCTAGGCGAAGAGAATAGATTACCTAGAGGAGTTCTATTCAACCGCTTCTTTGAGCGTGTGTGTTTCTGCTGTTCTAACATACTTTTCCGTTAGTTCTTCCTAAGTTACGGACTAATGCCTACTGGCTGTGCACACTCTAAAAACCAACGAGAAAGGTAACTGAAAAGCGAACAAATACTGTTCATATTGTTTGAGCTGGAAGTGCAATTGTGAAAGCTGTACTAATTAACGGTCAATGTGGTGATAATCAAATTTTATGTTATTTTGCACAATTTAATACTTGAATATTTCAGCTGAATAAAGACGATATTTTTTTTCTGAATTTTCAATACTTATTCTCGTAAAATTCTCGGATCTAAATATCGCGGTGCATAACGACAGCTTGTTTTGTGGTTATTAGTGTTCGGAGAGCATTTTATAACGTACTCCATTTAGATTTAAAAAGTTGGCGGAAGTGGGTTGGTTTGCTCGAAATTAAGTTCGAAAAAGTATATTCTGCCTGGATACTTGTATCGTTTTCTGTCTTGCAAACATTTGACGCCTGAAATTGATGTCGCCATTGGTCATTTCGCGAATGCAGCGTGCTTGAGTCTGTATTGTTGTTAGTGATTGTTCCCAAGACCTTCATTTTTCTGCTCGTCCATTCCCTGAGCGCATGGCAACCATAACTTCCAATGCAAGACTTGTTTTGAGGCCGCATCGACTTGGCTGTGCATTACATTGTCCTTTGTTACTCGCGTTAGAGAATGATTGTCAAATGGATGAACGAGCTGTGTTCAAATTGTGTTCAGAAGTAGTTCAACTTGAAGTTTGTTTATAACTCAGTTCTGATGCTGAATGATCAAATTTTCTATTTTCACTGTTAGCATATCAAGTCTTATAAATAAAAGTGCCAAGATACACGTCTTAAATCTCATTATTTATTTAGGAAAGTCATTGAATAAAAAATTTCTGAACGTTTCGACCTCCAGGGTCATTATCAACCTGCAAACAAGTAGAAAAAACTAGTCAAAATTCAAATTTACACCAATCACGAAAGAAGAAAGCAAAAACAAACTAACAAAAAACAACATGAACGGAACTAAATTAAAATGTTCAGTATTAAAGTATTAACATTTTAATTTAGTTCCGTTCATGTTGTTTTTTGTTTGTTTGTTTTTGCTTTCTTCTTTCGTGATTGGTGTAAATTTGAATTTTGACTAGTTTTTTCTACTTGTTTTCAGGTTGATAATGACCCTGGAGGTCGAAACGTTCAGAAATTTTTTATTCAATGACTTTCCTAAATAAATAATGAGATTTAAGACGTGTATCTTGGCACTTTTATTTATAATTCGAATATGCAGAAAGCAAACCACTTATATATATCCATATCAAGTCTTATGTGTATCATTTATTGTATACTTCATGTAATCTATTTGGTTAGAGAATTAACGTATTGTTTTCGCATAAAAATTACTACTTTTCCCATCTTTAACTTTGAGCATCAAAGAAACTCTTGATTGGCTGAAAATCCTAATTTATTTTCATTGGATCTAGTATTTAATCATGGTTCATTCCGTGGCTGTCTTTAGTGTTCGATAATGCAATATTCATGCTCAATTTTGTTTCTACAGGGAACGCTGCCGAGTGGACGCCCCATTTGTCAAGACGTACGCAACTCTTGGTTATTTGTGACGCAACATGGCTAAAAACGAACGCTGTATTCACCTAATGGTGACAGTAGTCATTGTGATCGTTCATTAGTTTTCGTGCAAAAAATGAGCTAGCATTCTGGAACTAGTACAAGTTGTTACGTTACCATTTACAACGCAAAAAACATGCTCAGTTTATGTTTTGATTGATGAAAAGTGGTTGATCCTATTATACGCAAATAGTACCTCAATTTTAGTAGAACCAATCTACACGTATGTGATAAGTAACTTGGTTTCTTCGAAGGGTGAACATTTCACGGCAGAAAATGAAAGTTGTACGTAAATTAACATGAACCTTTTTTGTGTATGAAAGTTCGTGAATTTCAACTCGCACCTAAGATCGAAAGTGGTTACCAAAAATTCCATGCTGGAAAACTGAATGACGGTCTGGATTCAGCGCAAGATTATGTGAGGCCGTTGGAGATGTTGGATAAGCGGAGGGTTTTTTGAGAGGATGGCTATCTGAAGAGATGCCTTTCCGAAGTTGAGTGTCATTTAACTGAGCCCTATTTAGGCACCGTCGGAAAGGCTTCTGTTTGAAAAGCCTCAAAGAGGTGAGATTCTGGAGCGACGAGAAAGAACTGGTTTCTAGGAGCCTGAGGGTGCGTCGACTTGAAGGCGTCGACGACCTGCGTCCGTCTCGGTGGGTCCGTATGCCAGGCGACTCTAAGTGCTGTCCTTTCTGCACACGCCCAGGGATTCCCTCTTTTTTGCCGCCGAATTAAACGCTGAATTTTTCCAATAATAAGACCACGTATTCAACGTAAAGCTCTGATTTTCTAGAGCTGAGGTAGTATAAATATATTAACGGAATGAGTGCGTTGCAGAAAAAGGTTTTAGAGTCGGCTGGTTTTGAGGATGGGTCGGGCCCCCTTGACACACAACGCAGGACTTCTCTTGGTGCCTTCAATTCGACTCCGGCGAGAAAACTGAAGGCCGAAGTCATGAGATTTCGATGGTCGGAGGAGGAGGAGGAGGAGAGATTCTACAACGAGTTGGAACGAAAAGGAAATGAATGCTAATGGACCGCGCCAGTCGTTGTGACGATGTAGTTGCTCTGTGTCGTTGAAAATTGCCTTTGATCTTAGCGAACATGAATTTGAAATTTTCGTGATTGGTGAAAATTCTTCGAGCATTACAGTAAGTGAAGTAAATTTCCCGAAGACAACATTATATTTCAATGGTTATTTTTAGTTATACCAATACGACAAATGGTGGTGGTGCTGCTGCTGTGCGTGTTTGATCAATATCTGTTGTGAAGAGATAAGTTTTCTGTGTGAACTCTAACTTGGTTATGAAACGATAGAAAAGAAAGGAGACTGAGACAATTGATCTCACTGTTTGGAAGAGACGATGAACTTACAAACTATAAATACTCTTGTGAATATTGCCGCTCCTGAAGAAGAAAACAATCAGGAGACACACTTAGTTCGTTTTTTGAAGATAGTGTAGGCAAGCAGTTTTAGTTGCCATTACTAGGAGGATCACTTCGAACTCGCATTCATTTTGCCTCTAGTTCAACTTCTAAATTTCTTCTAGCGCTGCTACTGTCTTTCCTAATGTTCACAACCCTAACTTCCTACTTACCTACGTAACGTTCTCTTATTTTTTGAAGAAAAAGAATGGAAAGCTTCGTTACTTCCATCGGTCGAAGCTGATGCTGAAACTCCCTTTAGAGTTACCTATTTGTATGAGTTGCTGGACATTCTCTCTGAAACATTATTGTCTGTCTTAGTAAGCTTTCGGAAACATTTCTAGTATCGTTCAAAGGAAATTCCTTTCATAGTTATTGTTTCTCAGAAAATAGTTTGAAAACATTTCTATGAACTGTCTCCAAGCAGATCTGATGAACTAACAACTTTTTTATGCGACCATGCATCTAGAAATCGTTTCCGAGAACGTGTTAACATGCGTTTGTTTCTGTGTTTTCATGATTAGATACCCTTCCTTGTTGGTGTTTCCTTTATAGCGATCATTGTTTGCTATAAGAAAAGTACGACTCAATAGTCGAGTTTCAGGAAACATGGAGCTCATACCTGAATCATGTAATCGTCAAGAATTTCTTTGAATTTCAATGTTACGAATTTTTCCCTGCTACAGCAAGATGTAAATGCTCTTAGAGATCACTGCCCTTATAGAAAAGGACCGCTTGGTGTATCAGTTCCTTAACATCAGTGTGAAATTCCCTAGTATTTGGCTTATCGCGCGTTTATCTTTATCATTAATGCCAATTTTCGAGTAGTGTACTAATTTTTTAATACCTGCAGCGCGTACGTCCCAATTACCTTGGGAGTGTAAAGTTTATCTAGTTCGAAATTCTTTTTGATATCACTTAAGAGCGATAACTTAGTAGACCAAAATCAAAGGCCAATCTACGCGAACGAACTTTCTTGATGAGTTCAGCTTTCCTGATTACGCTTCGTAGATGCGGTATGAAGTCTTGTTCATTCCCATGTTCTGTAAAAACGTACGCTTTAAGGCATGTCCTACATGAATATCGTGCATTTAACACAAGTTTTCTAATGAACCTTGACAAAAGTCGTTTTCATAGATTCGTCGACGTTAGGTGCAGGAATGTGTGGTAGTGTTGAGCTGCGTTACCAAAATATTACGCGCATTTCGGAATGTTTCAAAAGCCGTTGTCAATTTTTTTCTCTTTGTCCTAATTACGTGAGAATCCTCTGCGCTTGTGTGTGGTCTTATTTTTGGCGAACAATATCAAACGCGAGTGCTGATTTTAATTAGAAATGGGGTTTCCCCTCCATTTGAGTGTACCATTTTTCCGTTTTTCATTGAATTCACTTCTTCGTTTTTCCATGAAACTTCCCAAAAAGGTTCAATTAGTTATTATTCCGTGTTCGAGGCAAAAAGCGTGCAATGAGTTGTTAAACAATGCTGTTGATACTATCGTATGCATGAATGTGAGTGATGTGAATTATCGTGTTCGAATTAAGATCTCCTTTAGGCAGAACTCCTGTTGTTGATGTTAGTAAAATACTGTAATTAATAAATTATCCTCTCATAGCGATGTCTCCGACGAGAGCTTTTTCAGAAATATACGCATCATCAAGTTTCAGAGTATCTAGTTATAAGTAGATATTGGCACCTCTGCTGGTGGGATTATAAGTATAAATAACAAGATTGGTGACGCTTACCGGGATTGATCTATTACCTCAACTGCCCGCAATGCTTTCGTTTCCTCTGAGTACATACCATACGCGAATTATCTACATTGACTCTCGTTTACTCAGGAAAAAAAAGGTTAATAAATCCTCTGCAAAAAACGCGTGAGCGTAAAAATCGAACACTGAACTCTTGTTTATTTTAAAATAAATTCTAAATTTTAAGGCCTTGCAATCAAATGCAGAACTTTGTCTCGGACTGTGTATGAACATAAACTAGTTGTAATGCAGATTGTTTTCCGATCATCTAGAAAAGTAAGTTATGAATCTTCATCTTTTCTACTTTTCTCTCGGAAAGCAAGTGACTTTGTCACTTTTTTGCAGTGGGAAATCCGCTTCTGACTCTCGCTGTCTATTTCGTATAGTACATAGTTGTGTGTCTACATTTACAACAACTTCGTTTAGCCTATTTTTAAAGGTAACCATACAATGAATGTTTCCAGGCGATGGAGAAAGCGTGTTATGTTTCGTGAGGACAATATTTGATTCACAAGTTCAGGTTTTGATTATTGTACAAAATTTTTGCTCACACTGGAAACGAACCAAAACTGTATACAGATCTAGTCTGAAATTCCTAAGTTTGTATACCGTCACTAAATATAATAATTTCACTTCTTACTGAATTTCAAAGCTGAAACCTTTTCGGAGGTTGTAATTTCACGTATTTTTTCGGAATGGGCAGTATTATCATTTTTGAGGGAAGAGCCTAATGCAGTTAAGCATGCAGTACCCAAACCCGGTCCGACCGATGTGCTGTACGCGCAATGTTTCATATCAGCTGCACCTCGTGAGAGTGGGAGAGCGAGAGCTAAATTTAGGTGTTTCAGAACTAGTTGCTTTTCCTATTGTTGTACTGAGATTATCATAGGTGCGCGCTCAAGAACATAATCTAAAATGCTGCTGTCGACACTTCCTTACAAAATAATGTGCTGCCATTTCCCTTGTTTCAATACCTTGGGAATTTCGCGCGTCCATAATTCCTTAACAAGTCCACAATCATGAAGAACGAAACCCAGGGAGAGAGAGGCTTGGGGAAACCCCTGCCGCCACGCACAACCTCTCAGGATGACGCAGACATTACAGCGTCTCCTTATCAAAAATCAAGCGGCTTAAAGTTTAAAGTCCAGAAACTATTCCGGCGGGTCTCCCCATGAGGATGTACTTAGAGATAATATTTGAGCTTCGGGACAAGCTGTGAAGAATCGAGATCAGGGAGCACGAACAGAAAGGGCGTGCGAATTGTAGCTGCCAAGGTGATCGAATTATTTGTCCGGTTTTGTGAGGGCATGAATTTTTTCTGCTTGTTTGAATTGGAGACCCGTTTCAGCGTGCTCATCGAAATCATGTTTAAAGGCAGTTAAACATTGTGTTGGACTTACAAGCTCGATGGACAAAAAAATTTACCACCTTCTCCAATGGCGGCAATTCAGCTTTCCAATGAGTGGAGAAGCATCATAATACGCATCTAGTCGATTTTAAACCACTCTTGTTGTGCGGTCACAATACGTTGAAGAGGTGGAAGAGCTTTTCGACGTCCAACTGGTTCAAGTGGTCCCAAAAAATTTCTATTGATTCAGGTCTGCGTACTGGACTGTGCAATTGAAGTGCGTGACATATCCTGAATATCTGTCGTGCCAATTAACAACAGCTCTAGCGTAATGCGACTGCCAGTTGTTATCCTGAAAGAATAGGCAACGCACCATGCCTTCCTTCATTTAGATATTGTACGAATAGCAAAACTTGGTTATCTCGCAGCTCAACGAAGCGACGCTTGTTCGGTTTGACGAATATTTCAATTAAAGAACCCACTTCTGTGCAACTGAAACAGCCCCAGAACATGACTGTCTCTCCTTGCATCACCCCTTCTACACGTGCTCGGGCGAAAACATCATGAGGCCTTCGATGAACATGACGAAAGGCATAATTGCTGTAGAGACACAATCGTGATTCATCTGACCACATAACTCATCTGCACTCCTTACGGCACAATGTGCGAGTGCTTCGGCTCAGTTTAAACGAGTGTTCCTGCGGGCAGAACTTAACATCGGTCGTTTACGAGCCACTTCTTTTATGCCCCCATTGCATGGAGTTCTCTACGAAGAAGACGTTCAGAAATAGCATGAGAGGTGCCATCATTGGCGTTTCGCAGTAATTCAACACTTGATAGAAAGCGAATCCAGTCGTCAATTCGGGACACACGGTGACGGTCTCCATCGGTTAGAATTTTCCTTTTATTAGAATTTTGCCTTTAATTGACGTTTTTCCGTTGTTGGAAGACCTGCTATGCAGTGCAGCTTGAAACACCAGCGAATTTTACTGCTTCTTTCTGTGGGTGCTCTTTTTCGCAACTAAATGCTAACGCCCCTTTTTGCCATTCCGTAACGTATTGCTTTCGTACCTTCGTTGTGCAGTAACTAAAAAATAAGTCGATACCTTCCTAGCTCAATAAAAACGATGCCTTTTCAGTACTACGTAAACTTCTGTCCAGCTTTCAACATCGATTGATGAACGTAGCAAACAACTAAAACTCGAAAAACAACAGGTGATCAATATTTTGTCCGTGGAACACATATTAGCTTATGGACAACTACATCAAGTAATGTTCCTGAAAGCCAAGACAATCAGCAATCCAATATAATATGAAAGATTAATGGGCTAAAATCGATAGTTTCTAAGAACGGTTAATAGAAGATTAAAATTCGTAGGTGAAATTTACTTATTGCGTCAAAATAAGTCAAAGTCAGAGAATCGAATTTAAGTACATGCGAAACCACACATTACTCGTACCTCTTTTATAATAAAAAATTAATCAGCTCGCGGACTTCCGCAGACGTTGCGTGGCGAATGAAATACTAAAAACTCGCATTTATGTTTCAATTGCAACATATCTTGCCACACAGAACTGCCCCCTCGCACCAAACAATCGTCAGGCAACAAATTCAGCTGTAACGACGCAGCCTACGTGTGGGTCACAATTCTATAAAAAATTGGTTACTCTTTGTAATTTCCGTTGAAGTTTCATTCGTTATCACGTTATACAGAATTAATAGAACCTTTCTTGATAACGCATAGCTAATAGCGAAATCCCTAAAGATTTGATGTTACGCAATTATTGTCCTTTGTATTTTTCCACAATAATTATTCTTTGAAACATAGTTCAATCAAACTATTTTATAAAAATGTTCTCCATTATCATTGATACACTTCTGATCATTCATGAAACTTTTGTTAATGGCGTAAAAATGCATTGAAGCTTATTCACAATCATAAATCAATGAATTGGACAACTGACTTCACGTTTAGTGAATGATAACCGCACTGCGACAATGTGAACAATTCACAATGTAAACCAACCCTAATAGCTAAATTACAATATACACTGCAGCGGAATGGGGCATATCACTGTATTGTTGGTTAAAGCAGTTATTAACTGAACCAGATCCGAGTCCCTGAATCCAACTGTTGAACGTTAAACAGCACGAAGTCAGTTTAAACACAGGGAGACAATTGCAACGGCTAACAATGAGTTCGACCACGATCGGTCTCTCATTTTTAGCTAGTGACACGCTTTTTTCCCGTACTAGGCAGAGTACCGAAAATTAGGTATAGCGGCAGAATTGAAAATTACAAAAAAATTGGTACAGCGGTTTGGTACGGTTAACTGAAGCGTTGCTGTGAAAAGTCGATTTCATTATTCAGCAATCTTGAGAACTCACTTATGTTGTCTGTAAGTAAACTTTAGCTCGCTTTATTTCTTTCACGATGCCATTGAAGCGCGGCATTTTAAGAAATCATTGAAATAAAGAACAGGAATAAATGGAACTCCATTGAAAATCTAAGTAAACCACACGACGCGCGTTTTCTCAAGCAACGGAAATTTGGCCGTGAAGAGCAAGAGCACCTTCATCTGGTGCCACCATGCTGCTAGCACTTGCTCGTGAATCTGACGCGTGAGCTGCTAACCGTATGGTGGAATCTTCCTCTAGCGGGCTGGAATGTTCCAGTGCTTAACGTTCAGTGACCTCAGCAATTGGTCTTGAGTTCAAAAATGTTGCGTCAGCACGAGTCAGCAAAAGAGCTGCTAGGCGCGTAACGGTCTGTCGCATTGTCCAGTAGCATTGTACACTTCGCGCTCTCGCGCCTATTGACAAACAAGAGGAGCTCAAACCTAGTCACAGCTCAACAAGTACTTATTCTCATGAACCTTGCCCTCAATATCCTGAGGAGTAGAAGGGAGAACTATTCAACAGTATCGCTAACATTACACAGAACTTCACTTCAGCAATTTCTTGCAATGGACGACGGGCGGCTGGAAAATATTTGAAAAATATTTAATATTTAAGGCTTGATGTTAAGTAGCGTTTACTGTCGAAAAAGTGCACGAGATTTACATCCAGGTAAAAAAGACAAGTCTCTCATAGTAGCACAAGCCATTAAAATAGGACATCACAGTCATACTTGCATTTGAGCCATCAAATTGAGCGAAAATGCAGCACAGAGTAGAAAATCACGGTCATGCGACGTTACGTAAGTTCAAAGCTTCCCTGTCTCTTGAGCTCAGTGATGCTTCCTATGCGCTTTCATGCTTCCTATTACAACAATTGACCTGAAAGAACCTCGCCGATGCATGGCAAGTGGCACTTGCTCTGGTCTCTTTGTCAGGATATCAAGTCGAGCCAGCGTCAGCAGCGACTGCTGGTGAATCTGGTTTAATGCACCTAAATGCTGTGCGAAATCGGGTAATCTTGTCAGCCTTCAATGAGTCATGGTGAAAATGAAATCAAACTCCAATGGGCGACTAGAGAAAGCTGAACGATATGCATTTACCTCTTAGATAAATCTATCAATGACAAATTAAATGATGTGTGTCAATTGAACACCTGCAGACAAGGTGACCATGAAGCACAACTTAATTTTACATAAGAATATATGGAGACAACTTAATAGTCTCTGACCGAACTTGTCGTTAATTAACTGATTTAATAATTATTTGGAATTAGGTCTACTCTGAACAAATATTGGTAAGTTGTATTTTTTTTGATAAAGTTAGAAGAGCCAAGCAGACAATGACACAACTCCGCCAATGTCCGTTAAAGAGTGCGTGGAGAATCTGTTACTTGCCTAACCACTAGCTCCAGACAAAATTAAACTTTTTCTGGACGCCTCCTTAACAAAAAAAGAATAACTATAACTAACCCTATAACTACTGGAGAGATGTTTTGAGCGAATTCCAATCCGCTAACAACCTTTATGCCTTTTGGTCAGTTTTAGTGACATACAGAGCAGTAAAGAGTGGCTCGTAACTTGACATAACTGTCAACCTGAGAGTTGATGCTTGACTTAGAGAGCGCAGACACACTATTTTTCTTACGCTTAGAGAACGGAACTCTCCACACCCACCCGCTGAGAAGACTATTCCTTTAAGCTCTGAATAACCTGCGCTAAAATGACCACGATCTTAATGCATTGTGCTACGTTCAGATGCACATATCGCTCAAATTTCTCACTGACTGAAGATGTGACTCTCAGTTTACACAAAATTTTACCTGACATGACATCAATGAACAGGAAAATACGAAGAATCATAAAATAAAAGCATCTGGATAATTAATCTCTCCACTACACACATTGACACAAACGTTCATCGCACGCTACTCAAGTGTAACTATTACTGCAGAGAAAAACTTGCAGCAGTTTTGCAACACGTCGCAGTTGTACATTTTTGCTTCAGATGACACAGATAATGATAGAATTAAAGCTTTAAAAAACCTATTTACAAAATTGTAAACTCATGACAAAGTGATAGTGATAAAGCAGGGAAACGCAAAAGTAAATATGAAAGCAAACCGGATGTACTATTAATCCATTAGATGAAAATAATGAAGCTAGTAACAATTAGATTAAATAGATTAGGATAAACCTCCCTAACCGCAACAAAGGTGTTCTAACGAGAAGAAGGATGTTGGCACCATTTAGTGTAGAGTTATGCGAATGGGAGTCTATGCACAAAGTGTGTTCCCACGCATGATCCCCAGCGAATAGAAACAGCAAATTACGAAACAAGTATATGGAACAAATTGAATGACGTAAAAGGTGCAGAACAACAACAACGCAGAGAACCGAAAAAAAAAATGTCCTAACCATAACAAAGAACCTATTTTATTGCAACAAAAGCAAGGCTTTCTTAACCTTCAACTTAGGACCCCACGTCTTCCCCGTGGGAGCACAAACTTTCATTGATACAATACTATTTAGTATCTCTCTCCACAGGGAGGAAGCCAGTGAAGGCTTTTTTGTTAAATTTTTATGTGATAAAAAAAAACATTTAACTGACCATAATTTTATAGTTGCCATTAAGTTATAAATGAAATACTTTCAAACCGCTGTGAATTTTGCCCTTTGTAAGATGAGACATTCCGTAATATTTTAAGGAAGTAATGAATTTCGCTTTTCTATTACAGAAAATAGAATAGATATTTTGCCATGTGGTTTCAAACATCGTGCTTCAACCTCGGAAGTTAAAAGGTATAGCTTGTCAACAAGATTTGAGAACAAGGCCGGCCAGGATAAAAAACTGTCATGCAGCGAAGAAGATGAGATAATGAGGTAAATACAGGCATTTGAGACTTCAGTGCCTTTATATCTTCTGGAAAAAAATTATTTTGCCTTTAAAAATGAAAAGCATGCACTGCAAAAATACAAGAGGTACTTACGAGCAAGATGTTCTGATGTAACCCAGACCAACGCCCCCACAGCCTGCAGACCGCAAATAAAAACTGAATTAGCATCGGTGTAAAAAATGTAACTTCACAGACAACTAATACTCCATCACCCTGAGGTGTCAGGGAACAAGAATTTCTGGGAAATATATTTGAATAAAAATTATAAAAACTAGCACATACAACCTCGACTGATTCTCAGAACACCAGAACACTGAAGATTTTTTGCGTCAAAGTATGTCCAAATTTGTACCCTTGCCTCACAGAGACAAAACGAGAAAAAACGATGAATTTTCTTGCAAGGGCAGCGGTACTGTGAGGATTTATACTATTCTGGAAGCATGTTGACAGATTTCATGAAGAGCTTGCTTGCAAATACAAGCTTGCAGCGCAATCGTAAAGATGTCGTAAAGGCAGTGTTGCGCTATGACGCCATGGAAATTCAAGTGAGGTGTTTACCAATTAGCTGTATTTAATAGTAACTGTCAACACTAATGCAAAGCAATTAAAGCGCATGGAAGAAGTCTCAAACAGTTCATTTAAATAAATACTAACGCAATTTTTTAAAGTAACAACATTCGAGAAACATGAGTATGCTTTTAAAGACTGGAATATTAGCTGTGTAGCAAAGGTTTGCACTAACTTTCCATAGCTGCCCAAATTACATTAGACATTCAGTTGAGCTCTTGCAGCTCACGTGGTCCGCGTGGCTAATTCATTATCCGTACCCTGCATGTAGCTCATATAGGTCCATCTCATCGCTTCAGTGAGAGTCGCATCAGCACAGCGCAATGCTTAATGCAAAAAGAAAAGCTGTGGCGTTAATGGGACACTCTAGAATTAATTTACAAGCTGAATGTGCGCGACCTGTCACAGTTGGCGGGTATGGAATAACAGAAATTCAACGCAATAGCGTGTCACTGAGCGAGTGGGTACACGCGAGAAGTTCAGCAACTTTGAGCCTCTGAGTTCTGAAACTGTACAGAAAATACTTCAAGGAATAAAGTAGTCAGCCCCTGCAATGAGTTCTAATTTAACATTTTCATAACGGGAGTCAATTTTTGATAATGCAAATACCTGCACATTTTTGTTACAAAAATTTGATCCTTTAAACAAGATTGAAGAGCAGGAAAATACTTACCGTTATCAAGTGTTTCTTATGAAAGCGAATCAGCAGACGAGCAAAATTTAAATATGTAAGAAAGCCTAAGTCGTGCCAGGTGAAGTGAAATTGCAGAATACTCAGTACGCATCACAAATCATGTGATATATCTCTGTGAGAATTATTGGAAAATTTCATTTAAATGGTTACCGTATTATTAGACTTGGCTTAATGAATGCCACAGATCATTCCAAATTTTCCTGTTTTTCTTAGTATCCTACTTCAAACAGTCATATTACTTCAAAATTCTTTTTTTTTCGACCAGCAGCAAAAGCACCGGCCAACTAGGCACCAGAGGGCCCTCATAACGGAACAGAAGAGCTGACGTGTACATGAAGCCTTAAGCTTGCCCGGAATACATCATCAAATAGAAAGATCAGATCTTTTTCTCCTTCGGTAATCATGAAGTACGCACCTCCAGCAATTCCTAATATAAAATCTATCACAAATAGAAGTACTCGCCGACTTATGAAGATACAATACGTTGATCAAACACACAAACATGTCACCCGAGTGATACCAGACTTTACACCGGGACACAAAAACCTACACAATATTAGAATCGCTCACACAATCCAATCGGGACAAAACAAGAACCCCTACCTAAGCAAGAGCTTTGTGAGATGCTTTTCCGAATGCTTCTTCAATAAAGCAAGCTGTCATCGAGGCAGAAAACCAACACAAATAAGACCATCGTTTCTTTGTGCACTCTATGTTCCAGTTCCTTTCTTGTGAATAAAAAGGATCGGTGTTATTGTGCTCACATCTTCAGGCCTAGAAAATAATTACTGGATTCCCTATTACTATCTCACTCGCCGGGTTGTTTTTTATTGAGCTCAGCGGGGAAGCTGGTCGATGTAACTGGTGCTCGACGACCGTGCACCGAGTGTTCGATATCAGTGTTCCATGACCAACACTGACAGCTCTATTGGCTCGCTGACGACGACATGCCGATTTCCCAATAAGTCAGTTGGTGCAGCTGGTTCTGGATACTGAACAATCATTCTGGTTAATAATTGAGCAGTTTTGCACTTTATACCTCCTATATATGCCGACTTAAATGGTAAAACACTTTCTTGCAATGAAATAATCGCTGTGTCAGTATGAGGATGCCGGCTATTGGGAGAAAATAATCATTTAGAAAACCTTACGCTTTACGATAGAATTGTGAGATTCCTTTCACAAACGAACAAAGAAGTTTATCGATTTTCTACGATAAAATCGTCCTCGCAAATTGCTGTGCAGTGTATGTTGCGAACCTATGCAGACAGAATTAGGTCGTGACACTAAGTCTTTTGTTTAGCTGTAAAATGAAATACAATATGGTCGATTCAAGCCATACGTTCAATAATATTTTTTATTGCTATTTTTACACGGAATAATTTTTTATGAGGAATAAGGAATTAAGTCATTCCAATACTAGCGGTATCTCCAGCGTAATAAGTTGTTCTTTGCTTTCGTTTCCAACCAAAAATATATTTTATGAAAATTTGAATGTTCAGAAAAACTTAGTGGATTCAGTAGCATTCCCTAAACATTTCATAGCACCGTAACAATTCAATCACAATTTATCACTTATCACACCAAATTCATATTGCACAGAATTGGCGGTACATATTTTACATGTTTTTCCTAACCCAAGTAAGGTTTTCTTACTAAAATTTCATTTTTCAGTGAACAATCATGATTAAAGGTTGATGTCCATTATTTCTATATTTTCTTATACATATTCCTTGGAATAAAAAGCATTTGACCATGCAGGATAATTTTTTATGTTGTGCGTCAGCTTTTTCCACTAAAAATAAGCGAGCTCATGCATAAAAGGACTGATGTTGGTGCAGCTTCAAGCGTATTTCAAGGTGGTGGTAACTCCACTTCCAGAATTGATGTCCAAGCAGTTGCATAATTATAATATGTTTACCTCATTGGTGTTGAGTTCAACGAAATCGATAACAGAAATACAAGAGAACCATAAATACTCTGGTATCAACCGATGGGGACAACATTGAACATTTTCGTTTTTTCCTTGGATATGAGACAGTCTAAAAATAGAAACGTCGTCAAGCTGGGATACAAAAGAATTAGAATTGGCATTTACTTCCAACTTGTTTAGTAAAAAAACAGCCCGGTTATAGTAGTTTTTCCATTAATTAATGAGTTATTTCCTATGTAAGATCTGTCTTACATTCTCTTTCCAAATAACATATAAATCTTCTATCCAAGATACGAATGCTGTCGCGTACTTGAGACACCTAAATCTTGGCCCATGCTCGCAAGAGGTCAGCTCAGTAGAGGGCTCGAGAACCTTGAGGAGGATATGGAAATATAACTTCCCCCGAATGACTGTGGGGAAGAGCTTTAGTGCATATCTCCCTCTTGGAAGCGGGTGGCAACGAGTATTGAGGACACAATTTGCCCCTTGGGAGCGCGTGGAGAGAAGTTTTGAGGGCATAATCTCCCTTGGGGTGTTTGGAAGGTAAATCCTCAGGGAGAGTGAGGTAACAAATGTCTCCCATGGGCTGATTAAATTATCCTGAGTTCTGCCACCACACAGCACCTGAAGAATAAGCGCTGCTCACTTCTTTTTTAACTCAATTCAATAGCCAAACGAAAGAAAACAGCCTTTGAAGTACACAGGATACAACAGAGACCTTTATGCAGTTTCGCGATGAATTTAGTGAGCGAATTGCATTTAGAAAAATAACAAGGCAAAAAAGATGCATGCAGCCAACTGAGATAAAGAAACCCTTGGGAGAGCGAGCAGTTTAGGTTGAATAAACACCAACACCGTCAGCAGGCACAGTAAGGAAAAAGCGCATAATCACTGGGTTAGAGAAAAGTGAGGAATCAAGTGAGATAAGTCATGCTGGGGATTCTGAGAAGCAGTCCCTGTCAGTGGATCACAGGCAATGCAGGAGCATTGCCTGTGTTCCCCAGAAAGTAGCGAACACAAGAGCTACTTGTGTGCAGGATGAAGCTCAACACCACAGCCCGCACAAAGCGTACCTGTGCACTCCTATGCGCATTCTCGATGATGGCAGAAATAAGTGATGAGATAAAACCTTCAGTACCTGTAAAGCATCAAAAACGCACATACATGGAAGATTTACAATGAAAGAAATAGAGAAGAAGTACTTTAAAAACATTTACTCTGAACGTTTCGAGCTTGGGCTCATTCTCAACAAAAGTCTGCAATTAAAATGATAAACAAGTCAGTACACCCAAAATTACAGAAGCGCAGAATATAAGCACGAAAAACAAACAAATAAAAAAACAAACAAAAAGCATAATAATAGTAATTTATCGGTTAACTATTTTCAGAGGGTATGCACTCTGCATTTCGTTGAGAGAAGGTTTGAGTTTATGAATGAATAACGACTCTAAAATAAGTAGGTATAAGTTGGCGGTACATGTATCTAATATTTTAAATTTGCTAATGTCAATAATCTGTTCCCAGGAATCAATGCTACAATGTTGCCTGATACTAGAATGAGTAGAAGAGGTAAGCAAGCGACCAGTACGATGACTTCGACCTGCATGTTCAGCAACCCTGACGTAAAGTGCTCGGTGGGTGGAACCCACATACTGCGATGCGCAATGCGCACAACTGAAATTATAGACGAGGGAAGATCGCATGCCGGTCGGAAGCACATCTTTAAATCTAAAAAATGATCCAACGGTACGCTTGTTAACTAAAATAACACAAAAGGAAATTTCCGGAAAAAATTAATCAAAAGCATTAAAAGGTCTTTTCTCAACTTTTCCGATTGATATCCAAAATATGGCAATACACACTAACTAAAGTTTAGAGCTTGATCACGAGATTTCGGGATAAATTTACTATTCAGGAACTTTTTAATGGCACGAAAAATAACAGAATGTGGATACCCATTGGTTGTAAAATAAGACTGCAAAAAAGTAAATTCTTTATGAAGGTCAGTGTAGTTTGAACAAATATTATAGGTGCGAGTTATAAGGGTGGAGATGCTATTAAGTTTAAATCTCTTGCAACAGAAACTAAAGTAACTGAGACCTAACCCGGAGAATGTTGGTTTTCTGTGGACTGAGGTTATGAATTTAGTCCCAGATCGGTGAACATTGACATCAAGATAATTCAATTGGTTATTATTTTCCAGATCTAAAGATTATTTTTGTATTGGCATGTCTGGAATTGAAATATTGAAGAAAGGAATGGGCATCAAATTTGTTTTTGAAAAGGACAGAAGTATCATCAATATAGCGCCTATAGAAAACTGGTTTGAATGAAGTCGGACACTGATTTAATCATTTCTGTTCATTGTGGCACATGAAAATGTTGGCAAAAGTAGGGCCTAAAGGGAGACCCATACCCAACCCTTCAATCTGTTTATATATACAACCATTGAAAACAAAGAAGGAATTTCGCACACATAATTCTAAAAGAGACCTAAAATAATTTTTTGTTAAACCTATAACTGAAGAGGACGGAACAAAAAACAGAGAATTTATGCAAATATCAATGGTTTCGTCAAGAGGTACATTGGTAAAAAGATTCTCAACGTCAAGGGAAGCCATAAAATACTTATCAGCATCAGGTTGACTAGATATAGTTTGTACAAAGTCATGAGAATTTTGAACAGTGAAATCATTAACAGTTAAATGGCTAAGTAACGGAACTAAAAATTTGGAAACATTATATGTAGCACAATTGTAAGCGGCGAAAATCGGTCTGAATGGTAACGTTGTCGCGAAGTTAGGTTTATGAATTTTTGGTAATCCGTAGAGAATACCTGGGCCTGTGCCGGAACAAATTAGTTTCTTATAAATATCATCTTGCAATAAATTTAGGTTTCTGAGTTTGCGCAGAAAGTTATTCACCTTATCTTCTATTTTCAAAGAGTATTTTTGCATTGGCTCAACTATTGGGAGGAATTTACTCGTATCAGAAATAATTGATTGCATGCGCTCAATACAACTAGTTTTGTTCAGAATTACGACGGCACGGCCTTTGTCAGGTTTTGTTACAATTACATTAGGATTGGTTGATAGTAGTTTCAGCTCAGAAATGTCGGTCTTCAAAAATATTGATGAGAAAGTTTTGAAAGGTTTGAAGCCATAAAAAAATATTTGAATGAAAGTGATTGCAATTGCTCAGTGAAGTCGACAATTTTGGTCTGGTTAGGAAATTTCTGTTGCATTGTTAACGCCAATTTTTCAAAGTTAAGGAAGTACTTGTAAAAATTAATCTTGTTAACGGGTTTGGGCAAAAATCCAGCCCAAATGCCAATAAGAACTTGAGACGGTTGCTTAACGGAAAAGAACTATAATTATGCACCACTTTGTTTGGATCACAGGGCTGAAGATGGTTAGAAATTCCTAAATTGCACAGTTTTTTATCGTGAGTCCTCTTAGTTTCCATTACAAAATTTTTTTTTTTTTTCGTTATGCATTGACAGCAATATGTTGAAAACAACCATAGTGCATTGACTGTGTAAAACTGAGAGCAGCTATAACCTCACAAAGAGGTAGTTAAGACTCAAGCTACAGGAACAAATTACAACTAAGTCCAAGTGTTAAGATATTAGCACTGGTATAGCATAAAAGGAAAATGAAAGTGCAAAATTAAAAAACAAAAAAATATCAGTAACACAACTTTCGTCACAAATAGCATTAACTCTATCCCAGGCAAAGAAGTTGCCACTGTCAGTCATGGGTGAGTAGGAATGATAGTTAATTAGACAGCGAAGACTGTCAAACGCAACAAATTTACACTCTCAACAAAATAAAACAAGTTTTGGACTCGAAAAACTTTTATTCCAAGCCCTTTATTGAAGACACAAAACCAGGGAAGCAACACTATGTGTACGACCAACACTAATGAAGATAACAGAAGAATAAAATTTTAACACATGGAACGCATATAGAAATTATTTCCAATTTTGAAAAATTTGCTGTCCAAAGAATATTTATCTATCGCAAAATTCGGTATATTATTTAGTTGCAGTACTTTCGCTTTCAATTACATCTCTTAGACGATTCTTGTAAGCATTTACTAAATCGTTCCAGTTCATCGCGCGTTAAAAGACGAAGAAAATTACTGATCATCTTTACTAAAACACTCCCTAAAA
>JACJUY010001368.1:138210-148650 GCA_014220935.1 Platorchestia sp. MABIK | reverse complement strand
CTCATGCCCTTCATACCTTCTCCTCTCCCAGCCCCACAGCCTCATGCCCTTCATACCTTCCCCTCTACCAGCCCCACAGCCTCATGCCCTTCATACCCTCTCTCACACAGCCCCACAGCCCCATTACCTCCCCAGCTGCCCACCTCTCCTTCAGTACGTACCCACTCACTGAGGCGCAGGTAGTTACATTCAGACTACTGGTATATTTTTTTTTAAAATGATATTTTACCTCACGGAGACCGAGTCAAATTTACATGAAGTTTTAGTTTGATCTGAGTGACGCACAACTTCGGAAGTATCTGAAATAGCAGACTGGTTTCCATGGAGTGTAGAGCTTGCCAGCATGATCTCATCGCCTTGACATTTACACTATTTAGCTGAATTTCAAAATGGTAGTAGTTCCCTCTCACGTGTTTGCTTATAATTTCCCTCACCATCAAAATACAGTCTCACCAATTTCTATTTTTGATTGTTGTTCGATATGTGCGGAGTAGAGAATTAATGCACGATCCTCACTGAATGGTATTTGTATTTTTTGATGATAGACGTTCGTCGACCTTTTTGTCAAGGTGCGTATTTTTGGATCAAAAGAGAAGCTACACAGACAAGCTAGCTCATGTGCTAACCACTCGAGCTACCTAAACTTTTTGATTCATTTAAATAAATATTTTTCCCATGTGAACAATCGCTACTAACCTTCATTTAATTGTGCAAAAAGAGGAGGCAGTCTCGCTGCTTGATTAGAGCATAGGTCTGTGGAATTTACTTCCCTGTAACGATCTGTAATCATTAAGCTCCTAAACGTCTTCACCATCATTTTAAAAGAGAATTGAAAGCGTGATAAAAATTTTAGTTGTAAGAGCCTACGGCAGAAGCTTCGTTTCCAATTTTTGATAATGACATCACCAGCACCTTCGGGATTGTCCTACTTATTGAGATTTTATGGCCTAGTTTTAGGGTGTTACGTATGTTGCGTATGGTACTGAGTCATTGATATCATGTTGCGTATGAGACTAAGCCAGTGATACCATGCAAAAACCTAAGCAATTTATAGAAAATTATTATAATATTGCCAGTAATTTCGAACAGACGATGATGAAGATTATTGTTATTGTGTCCCACGAGACGTAGGTGTGGTCTGCAGCAAAGAATGGCCTATTTCTGGCGATTGGTAACCATCTAACGAGAGCATATTTGCACTCATACTTCCGTTTTCACGACCACCGTCATTCGAATGGTACTGGCATCTGGTTGTCACCATCAAAATGATGAAGAAACTGCCACCCAGCAGTGATCGAAGAACACATGAGGGAACAAATTTGACAATAAATGCTACATATTGAGGCTATTTTCGTATAAGGATCGTACGGTCCTGGGAGGTATTCAAGAGTGAAGTCAAACCTAAATCTTGCTCTTCATCGTGAACACTTAAGCTGAAATTATTTGTCCGTCAAACTGAAAAATGGGGTGGAGGCATCGTGCGTTTGCTGGAATATTCTCATTTTATTCTTTACTTGAAATATTAATTCGTTTCTAAATTCAAGGATTTCAAACAGAAGGTGAGTACTCCACCTTAAAGCATTCGTGCTATATTCGAGCTCGATGTTCAAGTAATTAGAGTTTCTTTTTTCAAACATTTGCTTGTAAAAATTTGGCTACTTCACGTTACCATCTCGAAAAATGCCATTTCCTACAGCACGAATCGAAAATATTTTCGACACATTTATGTCTCTGATGTCATTTCATGAGTATGCGCCTTCCTTTTGAGGGTAAAGTCAACTCCGTGATGAACCTAACATCACTGCCACGAGTAAACCATGCCTGTTTAACATGTAGAATAGGAACCACTAACGAGATTAGATAACTTTGTTCGAATTTGATTTCTACACCTGAAATCCTATGGCTCTGAGGAGCCTGATTGATGAAACACAGGAATAGATGTAATTAAAGCTTGTTGACGTTGCCGTTGAGAGGCAACTAATGTGGCCAATACATCGAGGCCAATAAAAGGGTTGTAATGTACAAATAATTACCCTGTTGTCAGTGAGAATGGAAGCTTTGTTTTCCTCACCAACAATAGGACAATCCAGCAGCGCTGACCTGCTCATGTGAAGCCCGGACATTGCTCTGCCAGGCCGCTCTACGGCCTCTTTCATCAGACAATATTTATTTTCATGGATAAAACCTGACACAATTGATGGCAGGCAATTAGCACAAAATATTGCTTCTACTTGAAGGCCTGCCGTTGATATTGCTTCTGGCGACGAACAACACGACTATTGCAGCCTTGTTTTTTGGTGCGCGTGCGACACCAATTGATGGACTTGGTCCACGTAACTGCCACCGTTCACGCAAAAATGATGAGTGTAACTGTACAGAAGTTCAAATTATTACTCGCGCACGTGTTTATGAAGCACCGTTTTAATTCAGCAGTTATGTTATGACAGTTTTTAAATTTGGACAGCGAGGAACGAATACTGCCATTTACTACGTGGAAGTTCAAATACAACCTTGGAAAGCATTTATAGTCAGATATTACTTGAACTCCTGTCGTAAAGACCATGTTTTAAATTTATAAAACTTTCGAACTTTCTCTTGCGAAAAGAATTTGCTAATTAATCTCATTGTTTGAAAATTGGAGGTAAACTTGATGATTAGCCACAGACTTGACAATTGGACAGAGATTTGATGATTGGCCAAAGATTTGATGTTTGGCCAGAGACTTGATGATTAGATAGAGATTTGATGATTGACCAGACTGGATGATTGATCATAGACGGGACCATTGACGTAATACTTCATGACTAATAAGAGACTCGCTTTTTTGGCATGAACAACAATTTTTACGTTTTTTCGAAAATAGGGCTGGAATATGGTTGTGTTGTCGTTCGAATGAGAATTTGATATCTGTATTGTAACTAAAAATTTCCTGTAAACTCCATGAAGCAAAAAGAATTTGAAAAATGGACCATTACCTCAACGGCTGCTTGATCTATCCAGTTTTTATCGATAATTTTATCAAAATTTCATGGCTCGAGAAACAAAGCAGTGCAGTGAGAGAACTCGGACTACTCTCAGATAAGCTTCTATTGTCTAATTTGTCTATTCTCCGTTATTGGGTGCAAGAAACCTTTCCCCACTACAAATCTCAGGCATTCACTCGAAATAAGAGTTGCATTGGGATTCAGATCTGCTTAATTTTACTTTGCTGGAGGTTTTTCGTTTAAGTTCTCAGGTTCATTAACGGCACACCAATTGATTTTGGTTCAAATTTGATGTGTTGTGGCAGGATTAAACTTAATGCTGCAAAGGAACAGTCGAGAAATTAAAAACTGCCAGTCAAATACGTAGAGTAATGGGTCTGAGTCCCATGAAAAGTTTATATTTCTCCAATAAAACTTTTTCTGTATTGCTTAGTTCATACCAATTCAAAAATATAATGTACTAGTACTTCCCCGAGGAATGGGTTTCCACTTCATATTTCGAGCTATTCTCGATGCTTTTAATTTTTTCATGGGTGCGACTGCATTATAGAGCAACCAATTCTTACCGCTGATAAATAATCCAGAGGTGGTCACAGGTCCCCACAGGAGCGTACTACTATTGTGTCTGGGGGAATTAGCGCACCAGGAGGAAATTTGAGGTCCCGAGCTGAAAGTTAGGTAGGCTTTGTTTATCGTTGGAAATGCATTTTTGGTCGAAATAAAAAAGGGTTTTTGCTTTGTTATGGACAATATTTTTTCGATTTACTGCTGTCCTATTTTCCAGCGCCTTTAATATACTTTTTCAAATTTTCTCTTATTTATCCTTTTGAATTTACTGTTTCTATGCACTGGAGAGCTAGTGTGAGAACACACTTTCTACATATACTCTGCGTTCTCTTAACTCCATACAAATTGGCGCATCCATCCTTCCTGTCTTTGAGCATCTTTGTAGCGGTAGGGAGGCTGAAACTAACTTATAATCTAACCTAGTCTGGTCACACACTGTCCAAGCCACGTAATCACGACCATGAGAAGCCAACATCATTTTTCCAAAGCAATGCCGAGCTTGCCAAGCTCGCTGAGCATCCCACCTCGTCTTGAAGCTCGCAGCGACGTGACTACGAGCCAGCGTCCGTCGGTATCGTATGACTCGTTCCGTCTCCTTCAATCACTGTATTCCTGACAGTATTTGAGGGAGGCGCGCCTCTTGAGTTTGTAGCGAAATATTCCTAGCGACAAGCCCCATCCAGTATTTTATGGTGTCGCTTCCCACCGCGCCTTTCTTCTCCCTTCATTTGGCAAACTAGAATAAATCTTTGTATAAACCCGAACACGTCGATTTGAGCGGACAGTGACGAAGAGAAACAACCTAAGCTACAGCATCTCGCCAACGCGTTCGAGTGCGGCGTTATTGCGAGGGGCAGAGCTACGGCAGCGATATGGAGGCTTACGGTCCTACACTGACCGTACTCCCGCCTGTCACCGGTGATCTTCTCTTGTTCTGCCATTAATATGTGATGGTGTGGAGACCGTTGGTTTTGCTGTGCGGCTGTTGCTTGCTCGCGTGCGTGTGTGGAGCTGCTACTGGTGTGGTGTTGGATTCGAGCTACAGGGAATGTGATTTTCGCAGTAGCGTTCGGGTGGGAGAAACTAAAAGATGACTGTCTCTTGTAGTTATGCCAAGATTTGAAAATCGGCTGCTAGATGACATTCGGGAAAGAAAGTGTTTTCGTCATGTTTGGTCAAGAAGGGAAATAGTTTCCCAAAAATTCCTCAACTGGAATTTGTTTAGTTCCTGATATTCACTAACAAACTTCAATACTGATGGAAGTCAAATTGAATAGAAATTATTTAAATGGGCCACTGAGAAGATTTTTACTCAATTTACAAGCAGACGATTCACCGGAGTTGTTCAGGTGTGAGACCAGAGATGTTCGTTTGCAAGATTATAGATGTTAAACTCACTATAACTATTCTGACAGAAGTATACGTAGAGTGAAGGATTGCAGTTGCAGGTGAGGGTTGGTTTCACATTGTAGGTACATTTGTACAGAATTATTTACTATAACATAATCGCGCAAAGTTTCAACTAATTGTTCTACACATTTGCTCATTGGACGAAGCTTAAAATGGGAACATATTGCTTTCACTGACTGTGCAGGAACACGTCTACTAGGAGTTGCTGTTGTTGCATTAGTCCTGCTGGCTGCATTGCCTCCTTCCGTGCACTACATCATGGTATTGCATCATATTGTGTCTTACTGTTCTTTATGCTGGAGCTATACAGGAACAAATGGCTTGTTACATCCCATCGTGCTGCATCTCATTGCTCGCTACAAGCACACTGCAATGTGCATCATGTTGCTCGGTGAGTGGCATCATATTGCCCGTTATATAGCATCCTATTGCCCGTTATATAGCATCCTATTGCCCGTTATATAGCATCCTATTGCCCGTTATATAGCATCCTATTGCCCATTACATAGCGTCATATTGTCCGCTATATCACATCATATTTCTCGCTGTATCGCATCATATTGCTTGAAGTCTCGCTTAATGTCTCTCGCTGTATCGCATCACATTGCTTGATGTATCGCTTTATATTTCTCGCTGTATCGTATCATATTGCTCGCTGTATCGCATCATATTGCTCGCTGTCTCGCATCATATTGCTTGATGTATCGCATCATATTTCCCGCTGTATCGCACGTATGGCTCGACGTATCGCTTCATATTGCTTGCTGTATCGTATAATATTTCTCGCTGAATCGCATATTGCTAACTGTATCGCATCATATTGCTAGTTGTGTCACATCATATTGCTCGATATATCGCATCATATTTCTAGCTACATTGAAAATTGGTGCTCACTATCTCGCATCACATTATTCGCGATTCCTTATTACATTGCTCGGTTCTTCGCTTCATATTGCTCGCGATTTCTTATCATGCTGCTCGGTGCTTCGCATCACATTACTCGCAATTCCTTATCATGCTGCTCGGTACTTCGCATCACATTACTCGCAATCCCTTATCATGCTGCTCGGTACTTCGCATCACATTACTCGCAATTCCTTATCATGCTGCTCGGTACTTCGCATCACATTACTCGCAATTCCTTATCATGCTGCTCGGTACTTCGCATCACATTCTGTGGTATACGATGCTGATTTTCATCATTCCTGCTGCACCATAAAGTATGAGGGCAGATCTTTACACAATTGCTCAGAAAGGTTTTCGAATTTCACAAAAAGAAAACATCCATGATTTAATTTGGCATGTACTCGCTCCAGCTCCACTCAACACGAAGTTCTGGCGCTCAAAGAATAGAATTTTTAGACCTGTTTTGTGATTCTTTTTGGGTTTTGCCTCATTCAAGCTTCACCAAATTTCTCTTGTTCCAGAGTCGTATTTTTACCAGAGCTTGGTGAGTTCTGTGAAGAGAAAGAACTCGCATGTTTATTGAACGTATGATCAGTTATTTTATCTGTAGTGCTGAGGAAATTGTTGCTTTAACAGATGAAAAAATTTGTTGCACTTCTCATCATATTCAAAACGGCGATTGAAACGGCCTCTACAGACATACTACCACGTTCACGGCATTGGATTTTATCATTTTATTGCACTGGATTTTTCGCAGCTATTCATTGCATCAGTGTAATCGTTTAATTTTTTTTGCTTATAACGCTGAATTGATTTCGCACATAGAAATGTTTACAGTAAAAGTTTAAGTTGCTAAATGTTTTAAAATGTGTTGTACATGCCTCACTTTTCTGAATTAGTTTTTAATATTTGTTTCATGCTTGGCAAAAATCATATACTCTACGTGTCGTAGTACGAGTAATTTTGCGTCGTAGAAGTACTGTCTCTAGCATTGAATACTCTGCGCTGCATGTGCCTGTGTCTGACTGTATAGCGATACTAGGCTCACCTCGTTCTGACCTTAAAACTACACAGTTGTGAATTGGTTCACCTCGATCCCCTCAGAAAAGCTCCAGGCGGCTTCCCAATTCATCAGATTTTCACGTAGCATTTTCTGCATCAGTGTTACAGCCTCATTTCAGTTCCTTGTGTGAACTGCTCGAAGCTCCCATGTTCTTTAGTATTCTTTGGGGAAAAAGAATGCGTCAAAAAATTTACGACAGCGAGCACATTTCACTTCGATTAAACTGATTCTGTACCCTATTATTAACCTCATTTATTTTCTCATCGAACACTTGAAAATCTACCACACCCCACCTCCTTCTCAAAGTTTACACACACACACACACACACACACACACACACACACTCATACACATACACATGCATAGGGATATCTTCGCACATACGAGCACATACAATCAATACATGCACACAAGCGTACGTCTATACTCGTACATACGCCCACAAGCACACACAGACTTACTGATATTCTGAACATGCTTGCATGTGCAAACATGCGTGCCAGTATGCTCATACATACACCGATGCACATGCAGGCACATTATTATATGCACTCACCCCACATATGCATTCATGTACAGAGTTCGTACTCACCTCATAAACGCACTCACAAACGCACAAGCACACAGTCACTATGCTGTACACACACAATGAAACAGAATTGAACTGACATGCACACAGGGAGCGCGCAGGCATGCATGTGCGCGGGCTCACGTGCTGACACACACACACACACACACACACACACACACACACACACACACGCACACATAAAAGTGCTTTTCTAGTACGTTGATACTCACCGGCACCCAAATACATTATGTATTTTTTCCAGCGTTCTTTATTCTCCCACCTTGTATAGTTTGTGTATGGGAAGGGAACGTAAGGAAATTTTGCGACATAGTACAAATTTCATTATGATTAAACTGTTTGTGTAATACTTCATTGACTTTCTAGAATATACTTGCACCAAACATGACATTTATTCGTTTTATCATTCGGTATGCAAGATAGAACTGAATTTCACCAATTTTAAAGGGGAAATATTTGCGGTAAACATAGAGCGTCGTTTGCGAAATGCGTTTCCAAAGCATGTGCCGCATTGCCTAAGAGCTTTTCTTCAATGTGTCTTGAACTAACGGTGTTGGGTCAGCCGGGCTGATATTCGAAAGCCTGGGATATTGATATTGATATTAGGGATTTTCAGTAGGACGATTTATATCTTTGGCCAGGTAAATTTTACTGTCAAATTATAGCTCAGTTCCATGAAAAGTTTTTACGGACCTTCTCGTATTATTTCAAGTTTTCTGACGCAACGATGGATGTGATCCCGTTTCTATCATGCGTTACACGAACATTTGTCCTTTTCGAACCGGTATTTTGGGTACCCACAAGAACTTATTTGTTGCACAAGGCAAATTGCAACATAGATATTTTCCATGATTTATGTTGATTTTTTCAGAGCATGCAAACTTTGATTTGCATACGCGAGAAGCTTTGCCGATGCGCCTTGACACGTCTGTGGTTTATGGGTTGAACTCATCCCGATTTCACGAGCTAAATTGATCCCCACGCATTGGCCGGGATGATCCGAAGCCCACTTACATTGAGCACGAATGATAATAAGGCCTTGGCTGCGCAGCCGTGACGCCAAGTTTCAATATGATGTCTGGAATTCTCGGTGCCATTATAATATCCATAAATTGGAATGAGTGTCAATGATGCGCTCACTCGCACGAAGTTCCTATGCAAACAAGGTCCTAAAAGCCGGCAATAAAATGCAGCGCAAGCCACCGTGCGACACAAGCCAAAATTGACTCCTCGCCTTCTCCCTCGGCCGTAAAACTTAGCCTTTCAGCCCTTCACGCACCCAAATTCTGCCCGTAAAATTCAAACTAAGAATTGGCTCTCCTCAGTCAGCTTTGAGTTATTAAAGATAGGGTTTTAAGATGATGGAGGAGTTTGGAACGCCTGGAAATGCTCTTTGGCTTCTAATGTATTTCATTTTGCGACTTTTGTGTTGCATGTTTGGGTCAACTCTTTCATCTTATGATGTAATTTTTCAATAATACTTTCAAGGTAATGTATCTGAAACCACTCTCCTGCTATTATCTACCTACTGTAGCCTTTAAGTGCTTAAGTTTTTGAATAAACAATATAAGATATTAATGAAGACCAGCAATATATAAGAGCAACCATATACACTGTGGTCGGCACTCGGAGGTAAAATGCTATCAAATGAGTTTGACCTGCACAGAAAATGCTTATTATTTTGACTACATCGGTCCAATAAATATGCTGCCCAACTCTTGCACTGAGTAGCACTCCTAAATTCACAAAATATAAATTCGAACAATTCAACAATTTTTGATTCGTTGAGGTAGGGATTTTACGATAGCTGTTGGACCTAGCCTTTAAAATCGTTGAAGATGTTTTGAATCACGTGACACTACCACTACTTTCATCATAGGTGAAACATTCTAATAAAATAAGAGAACACCACAAAAAACTCTGGACCTGACAAAAAAAAATGAACGCTGGGGACTTTAGAACACCACAGAAATTTGCCTACAACTAATAATTAATTCATGAATAACAATATAGATGACACTGATATAGAAGAGTAGATGGAGAATACCGAGATACGGATCGTTTTGGAAACCAGAATCATTGACTGATGCAGAACTATAGTGTCGTATTATCGACACAACTTGATGTATTTTCAGCGGTAGCTTCAAACTACCAATGTAGGAGCTACAGTATCAGAAGCCGTAAACTTCTACGGAGCAAGGGAAAATAAAAGCACAGCAAGGCTCCTAATAATGTACTGATTCCGTCGTTGACAGACCTTCCTTAAAACTAGCAATGCCCGGAAGTCAAACAAAGATCTTCCGTAGCTTGTAAAAAGAAAAGCGTAGCAAGACACCATAAATGACCTCGCAGGCCAGCTTGCGGCGGTTGCGGTCTAGGCATTTCGGAACTATCCGAACCCAAGTGCAATCCGGCGGCGCATCCGGCGGCGCCTGCCATGCAAGGCTCACACTTAGATATAACAATTTCCCTTCCTTTAGATGAACATATGAAAAACGGAAGGCATTACTCAACAACCCATTCGCATTACAGGTTTAGTTATTCTACCTGATCTACGCGGTTCTACCTGATCTACGCGGTACCGGAAAAGAAGTCATAATTTTTTAGTGCAAATTATCTTATCTTTTCATTGCATCATACAACAATCAAGACATATCTGTTTGATGCAAATGAAATTTGATTACTTGTATGCAAATATTAAGTACATGTATGTTCTCACATATGACGCTCGATCCTATGTGTGTATATGTGCATATATGTGTATGGATATATACATAAATGTATGTGTGTGTGTGTGTATATATACATGCAGAACTTATTCACTCCCTAAAAATGCTCTAGTTAATATTGTGTGACAATATGCCGTCCCCTACACTCTTTGTGTATACTTTGGCCACACTCTTTTAGGCTGTTTTGACTT
>JACJUY010001368.1:106262-136202 GCA_014220935.1 Platorchestia sp. MABIK | reverse complement strand
GTTATTTAACGTTTTAGCAAAACTTTCTATGGATTCATTAACACCTTGCTTTCTGTTTAGAAATGTAACTGATGCGCCCACAATGGATTTCTTGATTTCCAATTGCTGTATTAACTTTTCTTCAAGTTCATCAAACGTAGCATCAGAAAGTAACGTAGGTTTAATTCTTCGTTGTAGATCAGTAATGATGTTTACGGGCAAGGCTTTAACTAAAATACTAGCTTTCTTACTGGCATTGCTTCCCGCCTTCTGAAGAGCGTCTGCACACTGTACTTTTAAACGTTGTAGAAATTCACACACTGTTTCCCCTTCAATATCGAATGGAGGACAGCTAAATGTAGAATACGCCATCTTAATTTCAGAGCACTTGTAAAGTTCAAATTCACTTCGGAGATTCGAAGTCCTCGTCGCCAAATATGTAGTGTCGTATTATCGACACAACTTGATGTATTTTCAGCGGTAGCTTCAAACTACCAATGTAGGAGCTACAGTATCAGAAGCCGTAAACTTCTACGGAGCAAGGGAAAGTAAAAGCACAGCAAGGCTCCTAATAATGTACTGATTCCGTCGTTGACAGACCTTCCTTAAAACTAGCAATGCCCGGAAGTCAAACAAAGATCTTCCGTAGCTTGTAAAAAGCAAAGCGTAGCGAGACACCATAAAGGACCTCGCAGGCCAGCTTCCGGCGGTTGCGGCCTCGGCATTTCGGACCTATCCGAACCCAAGTGCAATCCGGCGGCGCATCCGGCGGCGCCTGCCATGCAAGGCTCACACTTAGATATAACAAGAACATCTATTTCAGGAGCGATACCTGTGAAGAAAATGAAGAATCTTATTTACTTGAAAGCTCGCGAGTTAATCTGAGCAAAAAGGAGCGACTCAGAGCGATGGGACGCCTACCAGTCGGCTGCGCGATCAGCCGTCCTGAATGCGGCCGGCACTCAGCCGATGGCTCGGTCAAGCTGCGCTAAGGAGCTTATCCTGTGCTGTGTTCCCTTCCCCATTAATCGGGGAGTAATGCGCTTTGGTGAGCACAAGAAACACATTCGAAAACTGGTTGCTTTGCAACCGCCAAATGGCTCAGAAAATTCAAGCCACAGCAGCCGCTCTGGCCGTGAACTGAACTTATCCTTATTTCTCGCGGATTCTCCGCGAACTTATTTTTGAGGTGGGCATGTTAGATTGGCCTTTACTATGGAGAATGTAACTGTGTCTTTTGATTTTGCGCCTGCTTTGAGTCGAGGGCTGATTTCTTGCTTCCCTACCCTTGATATTCGAGCTCAACATTTTGGTGGATTGGCCCCATTATTAGCGTGAATTTTTACAGGCATGACAGAGATCCATAGTCCATTCGGAGTTATGGTTACACCGAAAGCCTTGAGGCTGAGGAGAGAATATTTCTGCAGATGTCTCAAATTTTGACTTCGGTGAGCAGAAACGTTTTCGAAATGGTTTGAAAGAATATTTCAACCGGTAGAGTGCTTACGACGATGCTACGCATTGCCGAAAGATGTGAAAACGTTTTTAACATGGATCCATTGCTTGTGGCTGGAAATATTTTATGCGCATCGATATTTGGCTTCTAAAGCCGTACGAAAGTTTTCACGTCAGGTTATTTGGTAAAAACCCGTTAATTAGAGTCCACTGAAGTTTTAAACTACATTGAATCATTTTAAGTTGGCATTTAGGGCGAGATTTTCATGGTTATTTGAAATTGTTATCATTTATGATAAGTTTTGCAAAAAGCATTGTGCGATAAAGAACTCTTTACAAGATCAGTAAAACTTTTGAAATTACACTTTCAGCAACACTGAAGATGGCCCCTGGTTGTCAAAGTTTGTCCTTCGACGGCCAAGACAAAATAAACGCTGAATTCTTTGAAGAATCGAAGTTAAAGAAGCCAGCAGCTTACGAATGAACAGCAATCAGATGGTGTTAAGCCTCTGCTCGAATAGTTTGACGGCAATTTGCGTGTATTGCTTCACGGAATGCTGCTAAAAATGTTTTTCCTAGAAAAATACCGTGGGCAGACTTGCGGTTTGCATGACAAATAAAAATTAGTCCCAAGAGCGTTGAAATTTTTCCGATGAGGCTCCATTCTATTTTTTTAAAAATCTGGAAGGTGTATGGGAAGGAAGAACTGTGGATGCCACAAAGAGATTTGCTTTGTACCCACAGACAAAAGTCCTGATGTATTTTGTGTTGAGATGCTTTTCTTCAAAAAGTGTTGTATTTCTATAAGTTCTTCAAGATAAAACAATCACTTCTAAGAATTTGATTTTAAATCAAAGTTTTTTCAAAAACCATCTTCCAGTTATTATAAAGTAGTTTGGTGGGGTTGATTGCATTTTATGACAAACTAAGGTACCTTGCAATCCCGTCAGATGGATTAACGAATGTCTTGATATTAAAGGGATCCACGCCAGTCACCGATCTCGAACAGAATTTTTGCTTGAATCCTAAAATGGACAATTGATGAAAATGAGCTGATGAATGTTGTAAGTTGAATGTTCTCTCTCAGTAAGAATGGAGTTTTTTAAACGTGGAAACAGTTGGTTTTCTGCTCTCCTGCATGCTTTGATGAATCGTGTAAGTTTTGTTGAATAGGGTTCGCCGAACCATACTGGAAAGAAAAAGGAAAATGGATAGAAATATAGGAAATCGATGTAAAAATTGAAAAAGAGATGGATAAGTAGAAAAATAGAAGAAAAAACAGAATATAGATAAGAAATGAAAATAGATAGAAAAATGAAGAAATAGAGAGAAAAATTGTTAATAGAAAAATAGAAAAAAATTAAAAAATAACCCACAAACAAAATTCTATTCACAAAGGCACAAATTTGGTGAAAAATGAAAACCACCCTATGTTATAAAACTATTGGCCGCAACTACACCCGCGCCGTCAAAAATACCTGCTAAAGCTTTGTCTCTCTCAGTTTTATTTAGTTGAATGTGCATTTCATACGATAGCAGAGGTAGAATTTAATAACAATGCGCTTTAATTACTAGAAGAACTAAAAGTGTGTGATGGGCGTACCCGTATAAGCACAGACTTCACACTCCTCTCTGTTGCTGGTCAGTATCAGAGAACGTTGTTCAGGCATACCAAGTAATTCAGTTCCTAATTTCGTATACACGTACTAGGCGATTCAATTTGGGATATAATTATTGATGTTGCTAGGAGATTTTCTAATATTCAAAAAATAATAAACTGTGATTCTTTACAACGAAGTTGAAATCATCAATTTCGTAAAAAAGTGTTTTAGCAATGAGCAATTTTTCTTCGAGACAAGATTGAAATTTTTCAAATAGACATTATTGAATCATCGAGAGAGACAGGGCATTCAAAGTTATGCACGAACTTCCTCTTGATATCGGATCCCTCAATAAAAATTTTTAAAGGTGAAATGAAAGGCTGAATTGCTCATAAATTTGAAATAATAGCCTCATGATAGTGTTACCGTTGTCACGGTAAAGGATTCGTCACTTGAGCGTAAAGAGGAGGCGATTCTTGGAAGCCTGCGTTTCAATAGCAGCCTTTTTCAATTTCGTCGTCTGAAAGAGCCCCTCCAAAATAAATATGGCCATCGACACTTGCACAACAATAGTATAAAAAACGAGGTCCTCCCTTTCAATTAGTGCTTTGAATAATCCTAAGTTTTTCCATACGATTAAAAACTTTTTGAGCCTTCGTTAGTACTACTCGAGATTACTTTGAAGACATGAGGCGGTTGCTGAAGACTTTCCGATATGGCTAACAATTGTTTCATTGTGGATATAAATCTCGTCCTATGAGTTTCTACAAACAATCACCCTTATTTTACGACAGATGCGAAATCGATTTTTTTTGCGTTTTTACGGTAGGTTCGATAACGAATTTTTTCTCGCATTTCTACTGTATGTACTTACGAATTTCTTGCGCATTTCTCGTTGAGAATTGACTGACTTAGAAAATGGGCTGAAAAATTAAACACGAAAGATTCACGGTCGTGTGTGCTGCAAAGCAAACCCAATCAGTGAACAAATGATCCCAGTGCGTTTTTCATGAGCGGATTATTTTGGACGAAATCCGACTGAAGTTGTTCCCGGACTGAATTATTTTTTTGCTCGATCATACAGAAATGAGAAAGCCGAGCCAGCTTTTCAGAAGTGAACATCTGCAACTCAGGGGAATCATGTGAAGCCTCTACTGAAAAAATTTGGAAGCAGGATGAAAGAAAATTGGCGAGTGTTCATTAGGATGTGCATAACTCATTTGTTGCAATTGTAGACTAAACCGATTCGATTTAAAAGTGATGGTATGTGGAATTTACCGAGAAGTGGCTGAAGTAAACTTAATACATAATACGTTGCTGAGAAGCAACGAAAGGTAATGGTAGTAAAGCAGAGTAAGGGAGGGGCTAGGGGTGCTGTTGAGGGAAGGTTCTGTCGAGGGAAGGTGCTGTTGAGGGAAGGTGCTGTCGAGGGAAGGTGCTGTTGAGGGAAGGTGCTGTTGAGGGAAGGTGCTGTCGAGGGAAGGTGCTGGGAAAGAACTTTTGAAAATATATTGTTGGAAATTTTCACGAAATATATTAATTTAGATTATGAGAAAACACCGATTTATTGGAATGTGCCAAACTCAATCGATGGTAGGAACAAAATTAAAACTTCTCCCATTGTGTGCATCACAGGATTAAAAAAAATAGTGTAAAGAAAATATTTCCGTTGCAAATCACTCCACAAAAAGATTTCAAACAATTTTTCTGCGATATTGATGAAGCAACTGATAGACGGAAATTCTGAGGATAACTTAGTTAAAAACTTGAAGAGACGCGACTTTGTTATGATTTGGCCGCCAGTACGCGTCTGTGACGGAGGTGCCCCGGCCTCGCGCATGACATCTGCGCAACTTTTAGGAGGGGTAAATTTTGGGCGATTTTGCGAATTCGGCTTATTGGACGGAAATTGAAACAAAGTTCTAAATTACAACCACTCGAAACAAGGCCGGCAACACTTGCAGGGCGTGATTTTCAAGGTATCGTTTGGGATGCTCGTAGTCTTTTGACGCTGACCAGCCAAGCTGACTTTCGGGGTGCGCTAACTGACGCGACGGGGTCTTCTGATGCCGCCCAGCGCAGCGTCAGCAATGGGCTGGGTTTTACGCATACACCAACGAGGTAATCCGTCGCAATATTTAAATACTTATGAAACTCTGATATTCCAGTCTGGCTGATAGTAAAGCTTGGTTGGTTGCCAGCTTAGATGCTCTACTTACAGTTACAACATAGGGCAAAACTACACTAATTGCTTTCAGGAATGAGAGGGGAAAAAATTCAAGCACTTGTTAGTTTAAATACATGGGGAAATTTGATTTCTTTCACTGTATTCCAGATAATTGGTTTCATTCACTCGTAAGGGCAAAAATGACGTTTGTCGAACTCCACCTGATAATAATTGTACAATTTAAGTTGTGAATAGGTTCAAATATTTTCCGCTGAATTTCCGCAAGTTTTAACACAAATGCTTTTAATGCCCGATAATGCGTATAAAAATTGCAGCTTGATTGTTACTTCCCACATGCTGCTTCTAAACAGTATAGTAATAATACGGGGCAAAAAACAACACTCTTCTTTAGATAATGACATTTGTCAAAACATAAGATTCCTAAAATTATTAGTATTTATTAAAAACTATTTAAAATGTGTTTTGAAATTTAAAATTTGTGTACACGATCTGTTATACACACCAATTATAGGAAACAAATTTCACACAAGTTAGCCACACAGGCAACCTGACCAAGCAGGGCACAGCCGGTCCTTTGGTGCGTTATAAGCCACATTCGAACATTTTGTTCTTATTCGTACAGATATTGGTGTTCCAAATATATTAATCTCAATAGTTTTACATTCAAACGAGACGTAATGGCATGGTAAGCACGCTGGTGTAATTTGAGTAAACTTTTTTAACCTTCCATATTATCTGCGATCATTTTTTGTGCAACTCTACTCAATTGTACTGGAATAAGATCAGTATGCCAGATTCAGCTTGAAAAATATTTCCATTTATTGAATTGTGATGTCATATTTGCTCACTTTAGCGGCGAAAAGTTTTTGGTGGAACATTGAACCAGTAGGAAACTGAACATAAAATTCTTATCAAAATAATACGAAAAATAAAACTTTGACGACGTGCCTCATGAAAGGTGTAAACTTGCATCACCATTCACGAAATTCTTCGAGTTGCTGGATAAATTTTGTAGTAGTACATTTTTGAGCGCCCGGGCACGCTTGTGTCAGGTGTCGACCTGAACTATCGTATTCTGATACTACCTCAGTGTTATTGCGTCGGCCTGTTACTTCACAAACGTTTCAGACACAGGCCATCATCGGTGGTAAAAATTCTGAAAAGGTGCGAATGATAAATCTAAAAAAAGATATTCAATTACATTAATTGCAATCGTCTATTTCCTATGGCTAGAGGAAATGAACGAGGAGTGCTGTTTAAAACCGGCTAAGTTTAAAAATGTACAAGGACTCTAAAATGCACTTTTCTGTATACAACTGTGGTTTTGCTGAGACCAAAAATTATTTAATAAAAACTACGTGAAAAACATGAAAATATATTTATAAGATCGAACATGTAGCACACAGACGATTTAAGTACTTTGTTTCAGTGCACGGGTATTGTAAAGATTTCTTCCAGTCCTGGTCTGAAATTTCTTCTTTATGGATATTTTTTATAGAGATACAACTGCATTTATTTCGAAAGCGATTCTATCGAAATTCTAACACTGAAAATTTCACGTAGATTTGCAATAAGAATTCATCGTCCACGTAAACGCGTCCCCTGTTTTTAAACACAAGTAATATTAGGCATCTATCATACCGTGCAGCTGTTCAATTCCAATACATTTCTTCGGCTTTTATCCCGTCAAAATGCAGTTTGATAGCCATGATAGAATAACATTGTAATTTGATCCAAATGAATTTTAATTTGTGTACTACATAACTAATCCATTAGTAAATAGTGTGCACGGCCCATCAAAAATGATGGGATTCAATACTTTTCTTGAAAAAATTTTCCAGATGTGGATGACAAACAAATATATCCATCCTAACAGTGTCCGTGATAAAAAAATTCTTGTTCTTGTGCTCTGGCGAAACTTATATTACTGATACTGTCATTATAACTATCCTTGTGAGGGTGACAGAGAAATGGAAGAAGCGGACTCCAACCAAATGATCCATGGGTATTGTTAGGTAGTAGCAGGCCCGTGGAAATTCCACGGACAGCGTCATCGTTAAGCTAGGTGGACGTTAAGCTAGGTGGACGTTAAGCTAGGTGAAAAAATTCCGTCAACATTACCAAACCTATGCTAACCTAAAATATCCTACCATATACTAACCTTTCCTATCCTAACCTAAACTAACCTATCCTAACCAAACCTATCCTAATAAAATGCCAAACATATCAATGCATGTAAAGGCGATCTTTTAATGTTACGCTGAGGAATTCAGTATCCATGATACCGCAAACTTAGACGAAAGCATAACGGATACCAAGAAAATAGATATACATCCCATGTTTCTTAAGAAGCGGACGCCGAACAAATATGTATATATATAAATAAACACACAACCGAAAACACACCTAATAATATATAAATTATTAGGTTAGATAGATGCTTAAAATTAGTACATTCACTTCCGGGAGCACTCTATAGCAACATTTATGTTAGTTGTCTACCAAACTAACGTTTTCTCTTATGATAACTGTTTTTTTCATAAGACAAACATGTACATCTACATAATAGTTTTTTAATTTGAACTTGAACAGCGCAGTTTAGTTCTCATCTGTAGTAAAAAATGAAGGCTATATTTTAGTAAAAAACGCAATTCGATCGGGAAAACAGTTTTCAATTTTCAATTGAAATGAGTAACTTATCGTCTTTCAAATCCTATTTTTGTTTGTGGAAAAAATCTAAATGAATTCCGTCCATTAAAAAAATGGTAGGTAAATAAAAATGTTTAAATCATTTCGTAGTGTTCAGGCATCCACTTTACAGACTGAATAAGGAGCCGCTGACTTAATCAAGCAACAAACTGCATTTTGATACTAAAAGATTCTATTGTAGCATACGATGTTGCTCATTGATATCTGAGAGCATCCCTTTCGCGTTACACAACAATGTTGACAAAAGAATTATAGCTCTAACTCATAAATGAAGCCTCTCATTTTTCAAGTGGGCGAATGCTTTTGTTTTTATCAGCCCACTACATTTCGGAAAACCAGGGGAACGTTGGTTTTATATCGGCTTCAGAAGTCATGTGGAGCAAAATAGCTCAGCTAAACACACGAGACAAAACACATGTCGCGGCGCCAAGAAGATGAAAATAATTGCTGGTAAGACAGACGCTTGGTGGCATAAGTACTCTGGTAGGTATCTATGATACCAGCGAGTATGTCACTGGCCGCGATTTAATAAACATGTAGATTCTTAAATTTGAGAGAAAACCAGAAATTAGAAACACGACTATAATCGATAACACGAGAGCTTTCACCAGACGAAGACTCTTCGAGGATTCTTTATTTATACGAGTCAAGCTTTTTGCTAACTCAAATTGAAGCGTCATCAAAGAAGAGATCGTGGGAAATGAAATGTACAGTTTGCGAGTCAGCACGCGCGCGTGAAATGCATTACAATTTGCAACTAGAATGTTGTTCAAATTGCATCCGACAGCATTGGCTTCTGGCAAAAAAAGCGAGCGTGCATTGTTCGGATACGAGATGCCACATTTCAAATAGTTTGCAAAATTGTTAGCCGACTTGTATTACAAATTATTAAGAGCAAAGTGTAAAGGAAACTAGAAAATTTTTAGCCTTAAATTTTTGTTTTAACCTTCTTAGAAAATAACTCGGGAGCATCGCTTTGCCGGAGAGCATTGCACTACATAATTTGTGAAAATTATTTTCTGGTTATGATAGTCTAAAATAATAAATTATAGTCTAAAATAGTAATCCGAGAACATTTTTTACTCCGAAAAGTATGATTGGAAAAATTCAAAATACAAAAACCATTCAACAAGTTTCTTGTGCAAAATTGGAAAATATGTGTGGTGTAGTTTATGTAGAATCTAGTACATCGTACACTACGTGTGTACAGTTGTCTTTTGATGAAGTAGTCATTTATTATTCAAACGCACGATGAATGCCGTTCTTTTTCTATAAAGAACAGGTTCTCATTTGTCCGTTACGTAAAAGTAAGGACCACGGAGTCATTAAATAGCTCTCAGATGATTATGTTCTCGTGAACTTTATCCAGCCGTCAATGATTAAGACGCTATTTCCTGGGCCGTAAGCCCGGATTCGAACTGCACTTTCGTAGCGAAGATAAAAGTTGGCTCGCCAGCACCGCTTCGAAGCCATTTCCCAACACGAGCGGTCCATCGGCCAAAAAAACACATAACGTGATGCTCTGAATTCCCATTGGAAAAGGGGAACGGGAATATTTTTGCCCGGAACAGTGTTGGCCGGTGTAAGGTTCGTCGGCCAGAATTGGCGAATGCCGATCGCAATCGCTTCCAGCGTTGCCCAAATAAAACAGTCTCATGCTGAAAGGCACATTCGACAAACATTTTTACCTACGCCAAAAATCCCAGCGTTATTTTATTCAAAGCCAAAATCGAACTTCAACCGCTATGGAATAAAGGAAAAACGCTTTTGGATTAACCATATTTTGCGAACTTCGTGCATTGCTTTCCTATGAGCGTTTGGCTCGAGTGGAAGTTTCCCTCAGATCCGACGACTGAAGTCTTCTCCGTTGAAAGTTGGATTTTCTGAGGAAAAAACAACTTGTAAACTTATCGGGCGCACAAAAGTTTCTGTGCAGGACGTATTAAAGTTTTAGATTTGCTAGCATTGAATGGGAGTGATTAGAGGGCAAGCGACGGATGGAAAAGTTGAGGAGTTCGCAGCTTTTGAAGGACGCACGGGAACTCTTTGTCGAGAACGGCGTTAGTCGAATGAAAGCGAAACTTGAAGCGTGGAGTCTTTGTGATGTCTAATGAAGACTGGCTCGTATGATCTCCAGTGATACAATGCCGCTCGCCAAAAAGAACTCGCACAGCACAATGTCGTCGGATGTGGGCGACGAGGCCAATGTTTACGAGAGTAAACATTATAGCCTCCATTGATATCGAGTGACGGAATTTAATTACGACTGTAAACGCCCGCTTCAAACATTGACAACATTGAGCTCTGCCCATTGTTTGACACGAGCTGTTTCGATGAAACTGAGCAACGGTGTACAAAATAGGCGACATTCGTTTACACGTGTTCTTGAAGAATGGAAAAAAATCGTAAAATCAACTGCAAATTAAAAATGTGGAAAAATTGAACGTTGCTTGTGCTCAGGGATGCAGACACGATGGGAGGTTTGTTCGATATTGCGAGCGGGATCGCTGAGGATGGTGTATTTAGTGCTGCATAGAATTTGAATTTCCATTCCGCAATCCATTTCATGAGTTCTAATTTGGAATTTTATTAGTTGACACCTGATCTTCTTGAAAAAGAAAACTAGGAAAACCATGTAAAACATTTATTCTTTCAAATCTCACCGATCTCATGGCCCTTGGAATGATTCCAGGTCAGATTCTTTATTATTGGTGTCATTTGATCTCAACTGCCATCGCTCCGTGAGCTCATAATCAATTTTATGCACATGATTTCATGGACCTGAGATGATGCTTCATCGCAAAATCCATCACTTCATACAAGATTTCATGATCCATTTTATGAAAATGATTTCATTACATTTTGACTCGATTTACAATGTGACTGTCGATGTCAAATTCGATCATTTAACTCGTGAATTCAAAATGGAATTTCTATCTGAGTAGTCTTGGGTGATGTAAGGCTGCGTGATTTCCTGAAGACACCAAAGCTACTTTGAACCAAAGAACACCATACTTCGTGTATCAAAACACTTCGGGGAAACTGATCCGGAGTTTATTAATCAGTCCGTAAGATGGTGGTTAAAAGGCCATGGGCTCTGAAATGAAAGAATCGTTTTTCATTCTACGGATTTAGGAGGGAGGAGTAAGAGTTGAACTGAATTTCAATTCAATTATATCATACTCAGTGAATTTGAACTGAACGATTTCAAACTCACTAAATTTCCCCTGAATGGTCTCAAACTCACTGCATTTCCACTCAATGACATCGAACTCACTGAATTTTTACTGAATCATTTTAAATGCACTGAATTTCTACTGAATGATATCAAACTCACTGCATTTCCACTCAATGACATAGAACTCACTGAATTTTTACTGAATAATTTTAAATGCACTGAATTTCTACTGAATGATATCAAACTCACTGCATTTCCACTCAATGACATAGAACTCACTGAATTTTTACTGAATCATTTTAAATGCACTGAATTTCTACTGAATGATATCAAACTCACTAAATTTAAACTGTATAATAACAAAAATCACAGAATTTCTACTGAATAATTTCAAACTCATTGAATTTCCACTGAATTATATCAAACTTCGGAAATTTTTACTCAATGCTGTCACACCCACTGGATGACTCGCTTGTAGCCCTCGACTGAAGTTATTGTTGAAAATTTAGCAATTTTTTGTGTCCTTCCGATCAAATGTCATCAAACCTACAGGGCAACGGAACCTATGACCTACAAAAATTCGTATTTAATGATGAGTTATGAAATCTTTGAGCAGAAAATGGGCCAAAAGCTCCTTGAAATTATTGTCATTACTCCGTTTGCCGACATATTTGTACCTTGCAACCACCGGAGCGAACAGCAGCGGTCATTATTTGTGAGAATTGTGAGCACCATATGGACTGCTCCTTCCGCTGCAGCTGAGCACCCCTGACTAATTTCACTACAGCAACTGATCACCCTTGAATAACTTCACTACAGCAGCAGTTCACCCCTGACAAACTTCACCACTGACTGAATTCAACACTGCAGCAGTTCACCACTGACTAACTTCAACACTGCAGCAATTCACCACTGACTAACTTCAACACTGCAGCAGTTCACCCCTGACTAACCTCACTAGTGCAGCAGTTCACCACTGACGAACTTCACTGCTGCAGCAGTTCACCCCTGACTAACTTCACTACTGCAGCAGTTCACCACTGACTAACTTCACTACTGCAGCAGTTCACCCCTGACTAACTTTCCCACTGCAGCAGTTGGGAGTTACTTCAAAGCCACGGCGGCATTCCAATGACATGCAGTCCTTCCTCTCTGGTCACATCCAAAGTGAAGCGTTCATCTCCGAGGTTGTTAGCAATCACAAGCAGCGTCCGCAGTTCATTAAAGCGGTGCTAAGAGCGTCATCCACGTACCTTAGACTGACATTGTTTATACAATTCTCATTTGACGATAGATTCGAAAGTCCATCGACCATATATGTGCTCTGATCACGTGGCCGTCTAAAATCACATGTCCTGTCTTTGAAATTCATTAAAGCAGAGTGACTAGACCCCCTGAATAGCAGAACGCTACGAAAAGCACAGCTTGAACCTACACTAGTTCCTTCGTCTGCCATGCAGTCTGGCCGGCTCACAAGCGCTCAAATTCAAACGGGTAACATCAACAGTGCGTCGGATTCATTTGCTCAGTGCCGTTCATCCGCAAAATGGAGGCCGGCGCTGACCAAAGGTGCAGAAACTGAAACGTTGTCATAGCGAGCGAGCCTCTCCGGCATTTCAGCAGGTCAGACCGTATCTCTGATACGGGTTTCATGCTGCTCGCTCTCTGCGCGCACTGCTTCGTGTAAAAATAATGTCAAACGACATCTCTAATACGGGCTTCATGTTGTCTGCTCTCTGCTTGCACAGTTTTATGTAAAAAGAATACATTTGCCTGGATTTTTTTCTGAATCCTTCGTAATTGGATGCACACGTGAGGGAAGTGGGCTGTAGTCCAGCTTTTGGTTGACGAGAAAAAATGTTGGAAACTGAAGCTTCACATTTTTTGACCTAGTTCATGTGACGAGTTTTTTAGCTGTGAAGGAGGGCTTACTAAAAATCTTTTCAAAAAAACAGGCAAAAAATAGTGCATTGAACAATTTGAGCGTTTATTTAGTTAAAAAAATATTTTATAGAAGAAGGCAAGCGAGTGAATTCGGGAACACCGTTTAAAGCTGTCCTGCTCTCAATGTGAACGACGACAGGTATTAAGGTAAAGATATTTTGTTGAGCTCAAATGGGAAGAGGATCGTACATTGTACGTCAGGCGCCAGGATCTGCTCACAGGTTGACAAGGTGCTCTGAGAGATGTGTCTCTTGCAACTCGACTCGTTCCAGAATTTGTGAGGAAGTGATGGATTTCCAAATTATTTTTTATCGCCGTAAAGGCACTAAGCGCATCATATGTTCTAAGTCAATTTAGCAAAGCTCACGATGTGAGCTGTGAAGATACGATGGCGTAAATTATTCGAAAATTCAGCTTCAGGACAGTATGCTTACTATTTTTGGTACCTACAAAGCAATTAATATTTATAATTTTTTTATTTTGTAAATATTACAAATCATTTGATATTGGCGAACGCCTGACTATTGCATTTAATTTAATGATAATAAATGGTGACTTTTCTTTGTCTGAGGCATTATGCGTCACTGAATGCATTTTAAATTTTTCCGGACGAAATTGAAGAAAGTATTGTGAGAAAATAATAGCCATTCAAGGTGTTAAGAAGCAGTTTCGGAGCACATCAGTTACAACCAAATCTATCGAAACATAATGCTTGCTGGAAGAACTACTGAAACAACTTTTTAATAGAAACGGATGAATTGATCACTCTATCATCGCAATCTAGTAGTACAATGGCTTTCCAGACTCTTAAGGTAAGGGGAGAGAGGGAGCAGAATACAAGATTAATGAGTTAAGGAGTTCGCTCTACAAAGTCTTCTACCCGTCTTCTCTATTTTTTATAGTCACCGAAGGAGCCACTGATTTCAGCAGCCCATTGCAGAAAATGCCGGGAAGAGTCAAAATTTCCTAAACAGCACTCAATCTAATGTGCCTCACAAACGATACTTCTAGCGCTAACAAGAAATTATTGTTGCCCAGGAGCTTCTAAAAATCATCGAAACATTGGAATGCAATCACCTCTTGAGGAAAGTATAGTAGGGGAGTTCGGTGATCGTGTTTAGCTGAAATGGCGCAGGCTGATACAGGGTACTCCTATTTGGGATGTAAAATGTGAAAATTCAAGAAAATTATCCGTAAGTCGTAATGGAGATGTCATTGTTTTTCCGGAACGAGGAGAGCTTCAAAGTACAAGCTTGATTTTTCCAAAAATGTTTTAATACGATATATTCAGCCACAGAGAATTAGAACAAGGTTGTAGTCAATTCGCACCCCAAGTTTCATCCTAACAATGGAATGGTTTCGTTTTTTAGGTTTGAATTTTCACAGCTTTTGTATTTCATTGTTCTCGGCAGATAGCTCACTTTTTTCACCGCAGTGCTGAGCCTTAGAGGCAAAATATTGACCCAATTCCTGTAAAGGCGTTCTTTCTTAACCTTGACTGAAATAACATGCTTTCAGTAAGCTCAGGGGTATCTGCCACTTTGGGTGTCTGAGAGATCAATTTAGTATCAAATATTCTTTATGCTCTTCCATTCACAGAGCATTCCCCATTATTTCCATGCAAAGAACAGCGAAAATATCTGCGTAGCGCTAATCATCGACTCCTTGCACGCATGCTTCAATGTGCATTGTAAACACCGTTCTATGGAAGTAGCCTGTACAGTCTGTGCCTTGTTCAATTGTTCATGGATGCAGCACTGCAGCACTTCTGTAATCTGGCAAAGATCGCACTCGAGCTTTCCTGCAACAATTGTTTGCCGAAAAGCTTTGAACGAGAAGCACTAGTCAATTTGCCTCGACTATGCTCCCCCAATCCAATACACGTATTTATTATGGAATTTTCTGGGAGTCCAAATTTATACGAACCCAATTGGAACACAGGAATTCTCTTTCTCTAGGTTCAGGAAACATTGGAAAGCACTAAAGTTGCTAGTGGAGATGGCAGCAGCGAAGAGGGTTGATGGAAGTGACTTGCAGGGTGTCGGAGTGCGCCTCTCAGGCACGTACGCTCCAGAGAGTCTCTGCCGCTGCTGCTCGTGTTGTGCGAGTGCTCTCTGGCTCGCTCGAACGCTCGAATTGCGCTCTTACTTCCTGCTAATTCAGAGTTCGATAATTGATTCTGTCCATGATCGACCTACTCACATAGACTTGGTGTGGTTTTTTGACATCACATGCTTTGGAATTAGAGTTAAGCTTTCAACTCTTGTGTATATACAGTGCGTGATCACTTTCTTCAAAAGTAATGTGCTCTAGCATTAGAGTTCTCCACTTAGCTCAGTTGTTCACATCATTGACTGCACTAGCGTTTGATTTGTGATTATGAATTGTGAACAACTGTTTGAAAATATCTAAAAAAATGAAATATAAATTGCACAATTTGAGGAAAAATTCGTCAAACATGAAAACGCTCACACGAATGTTATTTCAAGCATTACCTATTCAGTAATTCTGCCAACTTTTATTCTGCAGACTTTTATTATCTCTATCTGTTATTCTTATTCTGTTATATTCTGCTACCTTTTGTTATCTCTATCTGTTATTCGTATTCTGTTATATTCTGCTAACTTTTATTATCTGTATCTGTTTTTTAGAGCTTGATCTTAAACTTTTGAAAAGAAGTTGGTGATAAAAGCTCCATCTGAAACAATAAACTAATTCACCGAAATGTTATGCAGCTCACTCGATCCAGTCCCGTGATATCCGGATAGTATTTTTTTGACTGTGGTGTGCGCTTAAATTTTACTCGAATGCTGCAGTGTCTTCGAAATGATCATTCAAGAAATTTGTATTTCTGTGCGCCAAGAGGAAATAATTCAAGCCGACAGGAACAGCCAAGTTAATTGTTCAGTAAATGCGCATGTTGTAGGGTGAGGAAAAAGAAGAATTGTCGTTTGTTCAGATGTTGAGCTGCAAATATTTTTATCAACTAGAAGGTTGTAGCGAAATTTTCTTTTATTCTCAAGTCAACTTGAATATGTTATAACACATTGTTTTATCCAATGTAGTATAATATATTTGAATCTGAACACACCTAGTTTTTAAATTATTGTGAATTCTTTACCTAAAAAGGATGAAATGGCTGCAGAATGATCAGTAATTCAAGAGGCGCACTGATCAAAATGAGAGTCAAGCGCAAGCTCTAAATTGGATTATAAGTTAATTTCAGCCATCCTTGCTCCAACAAAGATGTTCAAAGAAAGGAAGGATGAAGGCACTATTTAGTGTGGAGTTAAGGAAACCCGTAATCTATGCACAAAAAGTGTTCTCTCCCACGATCTCCTGCGCATAGAAACAATAAGTTGTGAAAGAAGGTTTGAAACAAGATAAAAGTTAAAGAAGAAAGTCACATGTACTGAAAAACAGGACAACAGGAAAATGATGGTCCAGAACAAAACAAAAACCTAATCTATTCCAACGAAAAGAAAGCCTACCTAACGTTCAGCGCGGGACCACACATTATCCCCCTGGAAGCGCTAAGTCCCATAAATACACTAGTTGTATGCGTGGAGCAGAAGCTCTTGCACTAATATTTTCAAATTGGTGTAGTCGCGTCACCAAAACTGACTGCTCAATCCCTACTCTTAACCTCATTCTATTGAATGAAACGTAGGTCATTGCATTAAATAAACATATAACAGTTATATCATTTCCCTCTGGATACTTAAGGAACAGAAGTGTGAGCTTCGTGTTTTTGACATACTTTCAGCACATTTCTCCTTTTCTTCGTAATAACTCTTGTGATACAGAAGTATGTGAATTATATGTGCTCGTTCTAATACCAGGTGATCGTTCTAATACCAGGTGATCGTTCTAATGCCAGGTGATCGTTCTAATACCAGGTGATCGTTCTAATACCAGGTGATCGTTCTAATACCAGGTGATCGTTCTAATACCAGGTGATCGTTCTAATACCAGGTGATCGTTCTAATACTAAGTAAAGGTTCCAATACTATGCAAACGTTCAATAGTATTTCAATACTATGTACACGTTCAAATACTAAGAGCACGTTCAACAACATCTGGATTAAAGTACTCTTTCTATCAAAAATGACAGCACTATTTGCACACCTCGTTGTCATTACTTCTTCATCAGATGTAGTCTTGGGAAAAATCATTGGCCTGTCAATAGATATCGAGCTATTGTGTCAAAATTGTGCACAGCTTTGATCCATTCACCTCGAAACATGTGAGTTATGAATAATTGAAGAAAAAACCACACAACGGTGTTATTTGATGATTCTAGCGTAAGCATCCACTCGAAAATGATGGGAATTGCAAAAGTGGGATGAAGCACGTTCATTTTAGCATCAGGTATTAAGAATGTAGAATAAATATCAGTCTCGGTTGGTCACCCGGAAAACATGAGGTCTGCAGTGAGCTTATCTGTGATACCGGTACCTCTATCTCTTGAATATTCGCTTCATTTATCATTCACTAATGAACTGCAAGAGAAATTGATCTAATCTAAAACTACTGGGATTTAAAAGTTAGATTTTACACGTGACGCAGTGAACTCTGTATCAGAAATACTCACATCAAGTACAAGTCTTCAAAAGTTTCCACGATTACCGACATACCATATAAGTGTAAACAAATATTGACATAAAAAACAGGATCGCTTTGTTTACATTGAAGAGAAATCATGCAGTGTGATTCACGAGAACTTGTAGTCTATGAGATGAAATTTCATCGTGACGCAAAATTAGAATTTACAAAGTGTGCGGTTAATCTTTTTCTGTTAACACTGAAACGTAACGAGAAGAGCAGGGTTTTTATGACATCCTGTATGCTGTCTCAGATATGTGTGCAGTCACTCACAGCCAACACAAGCATCTCTGAAAGAATTCCAGGGCGTATTTCATGAGAGCTGCACACGTGCAGCTCGTGTCTGCCTGCCTAATTACTAAAAGTCTGGCTGAAAGTCCTGAAATTGGTCGAGGGCGGTGAAGCCCTCCGTATTGGGGGCTGCTGCTATCCAAAATGGAGCCTTTGCTGCGCCGAGCGGTCATTAGTGGTGCTGGATGGCCGTCGAATCGCGTCCAAAAGAAAATCCGTCGAGTTTTTCATAGAAATTCCTCACTGAAACAACTCTCTTGCCGACCAACTCTCGAGCGGTTGTTTTGAGAGTCGCACGTCATGAAGGTTTTTGATTTTGTTGCGCTGGAGCGGAGGCACTCCGCTTTTCTTAGACTTCTCTGCAGAGCTATGGTCGGGTTTTCTTCACGTCGCTGCTGAATATAAATATGTCGGGAGATTTAACGTAGCACAGATACGAGCTGCGTAATGCAAGATTCTGTAGACTTATTAAGCATCAGAGCATATATATACTGGCTGGTTTTCATGTCCAGGAAGAAGCAATTTAAGGTTAAGTTTCGCAAAGATTATAGCTTGGAGACATCCTCAACGGAAGCGTATCAAGTTATGACTCTCCGCACAACGAGGACACTGCTTCGCATTGTAACCGTATTTATTTATTTGTTCTTAAAATAGAAAAGAAGGCACAGGCAAGTTTGGCTGAGCTCACTTAGTGTCGTGCGGAAATGATTGCCAAGAAATTATCATGTGCCTCACAAAGTGCTGTTGTCCATTAGCGTCTCGATAGTTTTTTATAGTTTTCGTCGTGATTATCACAGTAAAATTTGTCCCGCCCGAAAGTATGATCTTGCAATAATTTTTACCGTTTTTGCTAAGTTTACAGCAAGATTCTCAGTTTTCCAGAACTGTGAAAGAAAGCATTGACTTTTTCCGTCATAAATGATATTTTTGTTTCCAATTTTCCTTTTCGACAGCCAAGCAGTGCATAAATTTTTGAGGTTCACAATTTTTTAAAATTTTGACTCTATTATATTTTGCATAAATTATCGTCCGCAGACTCACGACCAGAAAACACACAACTTTTACTACCCTCGCTGTCAATTTTTTTTTCAGACCCATAAACAAAAATTCTTTGTGACACTCTCGATTATTTTTTACCCTACCTCGATCATATCACTTCAAATCAATGATCACTGATTTCGTATTTCACCTTCACATGGACGTCATTTCAACAGGTGAGGGTAGAAAACCAAGTGAAACAGACATTTATGACGCACATTCATACAGTTCCCTCAGGCATTCGTTGTTTATTCGCACTTTGAAATTACTCGAGAGAGCTCGATCGCAACTCGAGGCGTTCGGCTTTCATTCAAATGGATTCTCGATCCTGAGTTCCATCTCAAGCTCTCGGATCTGGCAGTCAATCTGGCTGTTGCAGCTGACATGGCGGCTGAGGCTGTTGCAGCTGACATGGCGGCTGAGGCTGTTGCAGCTAACATGGCGGCTGAGGCTGTTGCAGCTGACATGGCGGCTGAGGCTGTTGCAGCTGACACTGCAGCTGAGGCTGTTGCAGCTTACACAGCGGCTGGGGCTGTTGCAGCTGACACTGCAGCTGAGGCGGCTGCAGCTGACACTGCAGCTGAGGCTGTTGCAGCTAACATGGCGGCTGAGGTTGTTGCAGCTGACATGGCGGCTGAGGCTGTTGCAGCTGACACTGCAGCTGAGGCTGTTGCAGCTGACACAGCGGCTGAGGCTGTTGCTGCTGACACTGCAGCTGAGGCTGCTGCAGCTGACACTGCAGCTGAGGCTGTTGCAGCAGACACTGCAGCTGAGGCTGTTGCAGCAGACACTGCAGCTGAGGCTGTTGCAGCAGACACAGCGGCTGAGGCTGTTGCAGCTGATGTACGGCAGCTGTGGTGACTGCAGCTGATGCGTGGCAGCTGAGGTGGTTGCAGCTGATGCACAGCAGTTGTCGTAGCAGAGCAGGACGACGAGTATAGCAACGACTGGGGCTGGTGCTGCCCTGTATGACGGCTGTTAAAATATGGCATAATGGCTCTTGCAGCATTACACAACGGTAACGGTTCATGCAGCAATGCTTATCGGCAATTATAGCAATGCATGAAGGCTGTTACAACCGTGCGCAAGGCTGTTGTACAAATGTAGAACGGCTGTTAGAAATGTACAACAGCTGTTGCAGGTACTCGTGTGCATGAAGGTTATTTTCTCACTGCATCCTGGCTGTTGCGGCAATGCTTAACTGTTGTTACGTAAATGCATTCAAGATCTTTCAACAATGCGTAAAGGCTGTTGCAGCAATACATAATGGCAGTTTGGACCGGAGTAGTTTGTAACAGCAGTTGCTGCATCAGATGGAGGCTGTTGCAACACATATTGCTCACTGAAGTAACAGCTTACAGCAGTTGCAGCAGCTACAGCTTACAGCATTTGCAGCAGCTACAGCTAACAGCAGTTGCAGCAGCTACAGCTTACAGCAGTTACAGCAGCTACAGCTTACAGCAGTTGCAGCGGCTACAGAACGGAGTGTTGCATGGGTCGCATAAACTGCTATAGCTCAGGATGCAACTGCTCTTAGCAAAGGCAATGATCCTCTGTCTGCAGTGAAAGGGGTACGTCGTTTGTATTCATGGAATGGAATGGACAATGAAGAGATACATCGTTTGTTCACTGTGAGGGGCGCTGCCGTAGTGGTTAATGTGACGAATTTATCGTGAGGTGTCAAAGATAATCATAGGCTTTGGGATCGTGCCGACGAGAGCGTATTGCTGCCATAAAAAAGATTTAAGAGTTGAGATTTTTCAGAATGCAAGGTGTTATTTCAATGAAAGGTCACTTCTTAGACTTGGATCGATAAGGGGAGGGAGAAGATCTGTTCATTTGTTTTGGCTTCAGCGCTTCTGAAGTTTTTGGAAATCTTTAAACAAACAGTTGTGCTAACGACGACGCATTTCTGAGCTTCTAACGGTCAAGACAGTCGGCAATGTTTGTTCACGTTCGGAAAAGGGTTGGGGAGCGCGTCCGTGGAAGGGGAACTTGCAATTAGAAGGCGTCGTAAGGGATATTGATGACTTAATCGATAAAATCCAAGGTGTTTTCACTCACCATGCGTTTATTATTCTAACTTAGATGAACTTTACAGGGCCCTTCAGGGTTGAAATTTCTGTCTCTCAGGATTTATGTACATTATTTGAGGCTCCCTCTTAATCTGAGTGTTGCGTTAGGACTGTGGAAAACGGCATGAAGAATCTGACTGAGAACTTGTCTACTACATTTCGCTTAAAAGGGAAAATATGTAAAGGACTACTTTTTTTCGTTTCGATAGTTGTCATCTATGCATGTCCCTGAAAGTATTAAGACGTGGGACGTCTCGTACAGTTTGTGAGCGCAAAAATCAACTTCATCAAAAGTCGCTAACATAACAATTTAACGAGTTGATAACATTCACCTCTTCAATTTTTCAGCCTCTAGTCAAACGTTAAGGTTCAGCGCAGTTCTCAACACCGTCAATGACATCCTTGCCGCTCACCCACCCGATGAGGTGCACTCGTAGTTTCCAAACATGAAATCGCAAAATATAAGAACAACAAACGTTTTACCTGGAACTGAATAAAATGAAAAAAAAAACATTAAAATGTACAAATGTAAAACTTCTACCTGAATAACTTGATGGTCGGCTAATGTTCGATAGCGAGCTGGAAATAATTCACATGGACTGAGAGAGGTAACAGTGAGTAGAGGCTGAGGCCACGTTACCGATTTTTCGGTGATTTTCGAACCTGCCGCTATGCTGCTGTACCTAATTTTTGATACTTTGCCTAGTACGTGAAAAAAATGCGTCACAAAGCCAACCATTCGTGATCAAACCTGATGGTTAGCCATTACAAATCTCTGCTCCTGTGTGTTTGAATTGACTTTGTGGGGTTCAACGTATAACAGTTAGGTCCAAGGCCTCAGGTCTGGTAAGGTTGAGGCGCTAACAGCGCCAAGTTAAACTCAAGTTCGACATTAAACTCAAATTAAGAGTCAACTCTAATGATATATTTTGAAAGTAATGAACATTAAATAGATCATGCCTTCATTTAGTTCCCATTAAGTTTGAAAGTTGAATTTTTGAATGCTGGTCGGTCAGCATTATTATGAAAATCCCCTAAGTGACCACCGGTGGATCACGTCGCAGTCAAAGTGTTAAGCGAGGCAAGGGCAGAAGCTACAGCTTACAGCAGATGCAAGCGAAGCAAGGGCAGAAAGTGGCTTTTTGCGCTCCTATCTCTAGGAGTCCATACATCCAACATCGCGCTTGAAACGTAGTGAAGCTTTAGCTCTGTTAACTCTTAAATAACTCATGATTGAAGTTATGACACAGCCGAAAACTTTTTGTAAAACGCTTGAAACTAAGGTCTCATGCACCGGTCAATGCAAGCAACTCATCCAGTAAAGCCGCAGTAATTGTTGTCCCTGTTGACATTTCCTGAGCATGCTGCTCTAGCTTAAAATAACTAGTTTTCGAAGTGGTTATCTAATGAATCGAAAATCGATTATTCTAAATTAATTGAAGTCTGAGTCTAGATAATGGTAGAGTTGTTCGATAACTAGCGTAAATTCCTTTCATTTTAACTTAGATGCCCTAGTTGTTGAATGCGAAAGTATAAGCATGACGCTGTTCATTTCTTCCGTAGCAAGTGGTGTCTACATTTCACTTTGGACTGTATCAAGCAAAATTTTCATACACTAAGATAAGAAAACATCAGATCAGGGATCCCACTCACAATATACCTCATGAGTAAAACTAAAACCCAACTCACGACCCTGCCATGCTTCTAGAACGGATGTCCTTCATTCAAGGACGCTGCTCGAATTTCAAATGTCAATTTCGAGAGCACGAAAGGAAGGCAAACTGGCTGAACTTAACCTCTCACATTGAGTTAGATGCGCAAGAAAAGCAGGCATACGCGCCTCTCACTCACTTAGCAGCGCGTGTCAGGGACAGAAGCTGCAGTTCCGCCGCCGTTCTGGGGAGAGGAGATAAAGCGTCATCGTGTCAGCGCCGCCCGGGCTCCCTTTGTCTCGTGCCGGCCTCGGGGCCGTGATAGCGCACCCTCTAAGGAGGTAGCCTGCACCTCCTCCGTGCTAAATTTGTCCAGTGCCAGGCATGAACTCATCTTCGGTTCAGCGTCGTGGGAGAAGTTCTATCTGAGCCTGAGTCTACTAGACCGAGCGGTGTTAATCTCTTTTCTGTTTTTGAAAAACGTTTGAGGGAGATGTCTTTTCATCGCGGAAGTGAGGTTGTCATTTGAAGTTCCGTCTTGTTCATTACATTCCATCCGTAATTTTTAAAATGTAAGCCGTTTCTGATTCAGCTGGTAGAGCATTTGGGAAAATAAAATGAGATAAAATATCAATTTAATACATAGATCTGACAGGAAAAATGAAAATCGGTACTCGATCAATTGGTCGTTTAATTGCTAAATTGACACGAGTAAAGGACTAAATTTTGCACTGAATCGGAAACTCAATCATGCCAAACTAAAAATTCACATTCCCTCATTCTCAGTGTAATAAACGACTTGTTATTTTAATTTTAACTTCTGGACCTCAGATGAAAGATAATCAGATATATACAAATAAAGTGACGCACGCAAAAAGTTGCTAAAAAGTTTTCCGCACTGCGAAAGTATCTAGTATACCAAGGAAGACGAAAAGCTCGACCGGAACAATTTGAAAATCCTGACGTGGCGCGGTTGCCTTACTCTGGTACACAGCCAACTGAGGAATTAATAAATTCTTATCTTTTAAACTCTAGGAGACTCAATATCTAGCAAAAAGAGCTGAACTTGAATAATGTTGGAGTGTAGTTGGAATCATTCGATACATTTAAGATGCCCCAATGTTTTCTAAGAAATTGAACTCTATTGCACCCACTTAATGTTATCTACATAGTACACATGCCTTGTAAACGGGATGATCCAAAATTTGCTCATTAAAGCTAAAAACACTCGTTGAGAGCTAAAGTTCATGCGACGTATGCTCAGATCAACTTGATATCTTATCACATTCAATTTCATAATAAAATTTTACAACAATTTAGAATAAACCACACGCAGATTTGAAATAATTTTCATGCCAGTGAATAAACCACACGAAATCTTATTTAACAGAAGGGGCTGGACAGAGGAGGCAGTTCGTGTGCCTATCTTGCATGCTCCTTCGTCTGACGCTTATTCAATATTTGAATAAATCTTTCATCAATTTCCCTGGTTAGAATTTATAATTATAATATTGAGGTGAATTGAAACATTGATGCAGATTTCAAGGAATAAAAAGAATCTTAGCTTTATAATTGCCTCTGTGCGATGCCTTGGAAGAAGAGAATCGACGCTGATGCTTTGAAAATTTAATGAAATTTCTGTAGCTTTCGTGACGTTTGCTGTGGTGAGAGCAAAAACTTGATTAAATTCACTCCTTAGTGCACTCCCGAACACAAGTGCGTGTGATCGCATACATAGGTGAGTAATTTGATTTGTGAAAACTCTCGTTAAAAGCTATGTCCGGGGTAAAACTGTAATGCTCATCCTCTGATACGGACTCCTTTTCCTGTAATGCTCACATTTTTATATAGATTCTTACTCTTGTATTACTCGTACTCTTATACGGGATCGAACTCTTGTAAAACTTGTACTCTTATACGGACTTGTACTCTTGGAATATTCGTACTCTTATAAGGACTCGTACTTTTGCAATACTCATACTCAGGTTAAATTGCAGTAGCGAAAAAAAGTAACACACTATGAGAGTAGTTTAGACACAAAACTGGAATGTACTGCAGTCTAAGTAAAATTAGAAACAAGTCCACGGCCTGTCAATGGCTTTATTCACGCATAAGAAGAGGGAAATTAAGTCCACTGTCACCCTTGCAATCACTGGCGGCACCCCATGCCATCACACTGTCCTGGGGTTCCAATGTTTCAACTGGGTCCCGCGGGTCATCCCTAGACTCATTCTTGGGGAAACTAACGATTTTGGTGCAGCCTTTGACCAATTGAACGGGCTGTTGTTACCGCAGATAACTTTTTTTGTTTCTTTCCTGGCGTCCAGCCCCAGTGTTTCGCTTGAAATCAAAACCTTTTTTATGTCATTTATGAGCAACGGCTTCCATGGTGGAACGTCAAGCTCGAATTTTCCATTTTCTTTGCAGCCAATTTGGTATTATTCTGATTACGGCATTTTTAATTGTAGAGAATATTTTTTTGCCTGTTATGAATGGATCCGAAATCTCTTTTGCTTTAAAATCTTTTCTGATCGTCGGTTTTGCTTCTTAAGAGTTCTAGGGCTTGATTTTCTAACTCGTACATATGTACAGTGAGGGAAGAAACACAGCGGCTGTTTATTACAGGTTGTTAAAAGCCATTGATAAATATTTAGTAGGCGAATCCTTATTCGGACGCCAGTTGATAGTTATTTTGGCGAGTCCTGTTCGAGCGTCACCTTTTTTTCACAACGTCCCTGTCTTAAGGATTCCTCAGGGCCGTCTGTTGATCTCAGAGAGGCCGTATTTTCTTAGGCTTGATATTCCATAGGAATCTTCCTGATCTTCAGGGATAAGAGATAAGTCAGTTGCTGACTGATTATTTATTTAGGCGAGGGTTTTTCAACATTTCTTTGTTCGCAGCGATAACTTTCAATCTTATTCAGATTTTCAGGTGGCTGCGGCTAAGTAGCGAATTTTGAGCTGAGCTAAATGCTTTGAGCTGATTTCAAACTTTGAATTTTTGAGCTAATTACAAAACAAGCTTTGAAGATTTCGAGCTAAGCTAAACAAGCTTTGAGCTAATTTCAAGCTTTGAGCTAATTTCAAGCTTTGAGCTAATTTCAAGCTTTGAGTTAATTTCAATCTAACGAAAATTTGAAGTTCGTGACGGATGTACGTTTCGCAAGTATCTGTGATACGCGAGCAGAGTTAATTTAGAGTTTGCTCTTACATTGCAAGTTTGGTGAAAAAAGCTTCAATTTTGCTGGGAAAATGGGCTACGGATCCCTCGAGAGCAATGTATAGGAATCAGCCAGCTCACTGAAGTGTAGTGTGTTGGGGAAGAGTGGAACCAGGTAAGGCGTAGTAAACTACGTCACTAGAAGCACTCATAATTTTTTGACCTATGGCGTGAACGAGAGTGATATCTAGACGTGAAATTGAGCGTTACAAATTTATTATTTGCTCAAGATGTAAGGGTTTCAGTGCGGCCAATACCCTAGTGTGATGTAAATAAATTACAACTTTGGGCAATGGCTTGTAGTATTTGGCGTTAGCGTGCGGGTGTTTGAAGCCAAATTCATATCTGTATTCGTGATTTACCCGTAAAAATTTCTGTATTGGACTTGGAAAAACTTCGCCTAAAATTCTCTCATGAGATTTCGAAACAGAGTTTTCTTAGCGTCCAGAGTGACTTGCGCGTATTGCATCGGTCTTGTTCTTTGAGTAACGAAGGGGAGGTCCTGACGCCCAAAATGGTTGTAGAGTTTCCTCCAAAAACCTACAAGACCTTAAGAATTTTACCGCTAGTTGAGTTCTTTTCCTCTCTTTTCTTTGGAGAAATTGATTAAAAGATCTCGGATAGGTTCCGAGTAATTATCTCACTTCCCAAATGAACAAGACTCGTACGGAAAACGAAAAGAGCACTCCTGTAATGGGCGAACTGAAGAGAAGATACGCAGCCTTAGATTCAGTGTCCGATACTTGACTTTACCTTTGCCAGGCCTCGACAATGTGGGGTATGGAAGCTCTTCGTGAAGTACCGTTCGTTCCCTATGAAGCTACCATTATAAGGGCAAGCTGGGAACTTTGGTGATCAGCAGCTACGCGACATCTGCTCTGGCGCTGCATGTGTGCTTTGCAGACTAGCCAGACTGGCGCGCCTTTGGCCTCCGTGTTCTGCATCACTTGGTTTGGCTGCCGGCTGGCGGGCGTGCGGCATCATCGGGTGCGCTGTTTTCATAGTCAGACCAGACGCTAGCGATGGCCAAAGGTGCAAGAATTTCATGACATGCTATTACGTGCAGCTTCATTGCTTTTATGTACGGACTACGGAGCACACTTATAGAGGAAGTCTTCACAGATAACCTAAATCTGGGAACGGAATGTGATGGTATACTGATTAATGGTTTTTAGGAGAAATATTTGGGAATTATGGTATGAGCATAGCTTTAGATCTCATGGTTTATTGAGGAATTTTATGCACGAAACTTGTACTCGTTAACCCGGCTTAGGGTAATTTTTGGAACTCAATTTGTCTTCAATTTACTCATTGTGACTATCGTGACTTCCATAGAAATACGCTTCAGTAAAGTACTATAATTCACACAAGCACACAAAGATGAAATAAAATCCAATGAACTTCAAAAGATTTTTGAGTGAATTTGCCTTAACTTGCATGAATTCAGCAGAATTTTTTGGCTCCACTACGGCTTCAGTAGTTACGGAATGAAACAAAATGTGTACGTACGAAAATTTTAATTTTCAATACATTTTCCGCGCGTCGAATCAAAAATTATTGAATATTCACCTTGATTATAATTTCGCGTCTGTATCACCGACGGTTATTTTATGGCATTATCTTTTTTCAGGCCTAGGCTGGAGAAGAGATGGCCATTATTGCCACATGCGTCATGGTGTGCAACGGAATATCGGAACATAGCAGAGAAGAACTCAAACTGCAAAACAACATTTAATTCTCAATATTAAGAATTCTGCCAGCATAAGTCGCGTGGCTCAATTCTTTTTAAAAAAGCTGTTCAATTTTGTAATGTTGAGAATAATGTTGCTAGTTCTCACGAGAACTCTGCGAGCAAAACTCGTTTGTTTTTATGCCAAAACAAACAAGCAGTTCTGGTCGACCAATCCTAGTATGATAAAAACCCCGAATAAATACCTCGAGAATTATATTAGGATAAATTATGATAATTAAGAGCGGTAGTGCACTTCCTAGCTAAAGGAGTTGACGGAAAAACTCTTATGATTTTTCTTGAATTCACACATGTGTAGTTCGAAGTGTAAAATATCTTTTTTCGAGCTCTATCAGGGAGCTTTGCTCGTATGTGGTGCTTACGGTGCGCTTTGCACCAATGGGCGATTGATTTTTTTGTGGTGATTCAACTAAAAATTTACACTGAAGTCTGGAAAATCAAGCGCTAAAACCCGTTCTAGACGAAATGTGTGTGCATTTAGCAAAATGCTACTTGGAATGTGAGAAATGTGATCTGAATTATGAAAAATGTTATTCATTTAAATTGTTTAAAAGCTCTGTCGTACAAATGCACTTTGAAATGGGAAAAAATATTTCCCAAATAGAAGAAAATGTTTCTGAACTCTGCAAAATGTTTCGTTGACAGTGAAGACTACCATGAGTTGTAAAATTTGTAGTATGAATTTTAAGTCGCACATGATGAACTTTCACGACGAGATACTTTGAATATATTGTAGCAAAAATACACTGTGGATCTGTGAAATTTATCCCACTTCAGAGTAAAAGCTCGTGCTGCTGTTTTGCAGGAATCCGAATTTTTCACGAGTAAAATCCCGATTGGAATTTTCCTTGGGTTGTGTACGTCCATGTTTTCCGTCACGTTAAGCATCAAATTTATCCAAACTACAATCGCATTCAATGAAATAAATGCGAACCTTAAATAAATGCTTTCAGACCAAACTAGTAATAACGAAACTAGGCAGGTAAGTGCTCTAATACGTAGTATAATCTGATAACGTGTAAGGTGCTTTTATTGATGTTGGAACCCGCTTACATCAAATTCAGAATGCAAAGAGAAAAAGCTGTTTGTTGTGCACACCGGTTCCCGTAAAGGCAACACAACCAATGTTAGGCTATTTTGTTCGATTTCAATTCATTCTTATACTTGAAAAAAATTACCAACTTACTTCACCGGAAGACTTCCAGTGAGAGCACAAACCTCCACAGTTCCTCCAACATCTGGGAATGAGTTCACTTGATTGATTAAAGAGCCGAGCCGACATGCTGGTGCCAGTTTGGTACAAAGTTGAGCTTTTACTCCAACGTTGGTGTTCTTGGCATAAACCGTAAATGTCGTGTTGATGTACATTTCTTGATCGTAATTACGTACTGCAAGCGCTATATTAAAGTGACTCACTTTGTTCCGTTTCTAGGGAGGATTAAAATTTTTACTTGACGATGTTTGCGTTTTTTAATTCCTACATTTTTTCACTCCCGTTTATGGTAAATTATGGTACACTTTTAACACGTTGTGTTAGAGTGTTGGAGTGAAGTTCAATTTTCAACTCAAATTTAAAGTCAATTTTTGTGGGCAATTTTAAAAGTAGCAAACATTAACTGGATCGTGCCTTCATTTAGCTCTGTTTAAGTATGTAGAAAACTTGAGTTTGTAACTACGGGTCGGTCAGCAGCACAACGAAAATTTCTTCTTTAACCACTGGCATCTCACATTGCGGTCAGTGTTAGAATATTATTCGCTGCAGCGCGACTCGCATAATTAGGAAAACATTTGATCGGTCAGTAAATTACTTTGAAGTCACTTACATTACAAGCAGATTTCAACTAAATTGCTAGACCTACTGACATAACGTGGTATTAGTATCTTTCGCCAGGGCGTAGATGGGAGGCTGAATACTCGTAGTTGACCTACAATACTTCTCACGCTAGCGCTTCTCACGCTAGCGTTTTTGATGTACATAGAACACTGAAGTACAGGCCGGCGAGCTTTATTGTATTAGACGAGACATTCAATACCATCTCAATCAGATTTTCAAACGTCCTCCTGAATAGTTGCCTATCTTGTTGCGCTATTGACAAGCTATCTTGGTTGTGTACTTGCAGGCCGTCAGTACGTGCTTGGACGAGGTAGATGAGTTCCCGCTATGATATTCTATTTTTCGATAAAATAAACTGAACTTCAAAAGAAATTTCGCCCAGTGTACCTGATGTGGAAATTTGAGGGACTCATTGCATTTT
>JACJUY010001368.1:24666-105855 GCA_014220935.1 Platorchestia sp. MABIK | reverse complement strand
ACCTCAATTCTAGTCTACTTATGTATGCTCAGTAACTTTGATATACCCCCAATGTGAATTCTTACGACTTCAACTGTTAATTTCTCCTCTGCGTATCATCGATACCAAGTGGAGGGGTAGTAATAGTAAGGCCGCCGTCAACGGAACTCATTGGCGGAAGCAGCTGCATATGGTCTTACAACCTCGGTATCAAGTCCATAGTGACAATCTATAACTGATATTGGAGAACTGAATATATCATTATCGGGACAATTTTGTTTTACCAATATCAATCTTATATCAAGAATTGAGTATCAATCCAATGATATTGTAGGGAACACCTCATTATCTAATCAATATTGACACAATAATTAGTTGATATTGGGTTGATGATAATACTGTTATTGGGTCAATATTTTTTTCCAATATCTACCGAATTTTCCAAAATAACGTATTTCCCCAATGTTTATTTTGAATATCCAGTCAATATTGAGACTGTATATTGGCTCAATATTAGGTCAATAAATTTTGCTACCTGGGTTGCGGCGTCGAGGTAGGTGACTTAATTTAACCCGTTGACCGCGATTTGAGCCGACGGTGTACATGGAGGGGATTTTCGTAATGCTGCTGACCGACCAGTAGTCACAAAATCAATTTTCATAAATACATAATCAAAACAGAATGAAAGTACGATCCAGTTAATTTTTACTATATTTTCAATTTGTTTGCTGCAATAGACTTTAAATATCGAACTTCAGTTTAACTAATCGGGATCAAGACAGCCTGCAAAAAATCTCGTGAATCGTACGATTACAAAGCTTGAAGAAATAAGCACCACTTCTCAAAAATCCATTGCTGAATTTTTTGTGAAGCGAATCGCAAACTTAAAATAGCCGTATACAGATGCGGACGTTAAACAGTCGTATGCAGACACAGACCTAAAACCGTCGTATGCAGACACCGACGTAAAATAGTAGTATGCAGACACCGACGTAAAATAGTAGTATGCAGACACAGATATAAAACAGTAGTATATGGGCTTAATCGGGCCAACCAATTTGTCAGTTTTTCACCACAGCAACGGTGTTGATTTACGGTTGCAACGGTATAGATTGTTACGTACCAGCTGTTAAAAAAACATCGTTCTATAGCTGCATCATTCAACAAATACACCTTTATTTAAACCGAAATGTGATGCAAATTGTATTATTTTATCATCATCAAACAGAAAATACTACACTAAAGAAAATTAGAGAATAAGTAATTCTTCACTCTTTATTTCGCTGGAAGTTTTGTTTTCAGTTTGCGCTTGCAAATTTCGCTGAGTTCTGGCTTCTTGCATGGCTCTCTCTTGCCCGAGAAGATTCATCTCTCAACATTCCTGAAATTCAGCGGCAGACGGATTTTCCGAAATATGCCCGCGGGCAAAATGCAGTGCTTCAGTCTGGCCTGACCTAATTATAAAAATGAGAGCGGCAAACACTGAAAAATGGCCAATTCATTAGGTCCCAAAATTACCTGCAGAAGGCGCTTCCGCGAAAATTCATAGAAACGATACTGAATTTTTGTGTCTTTTGACGAAGATGCTTCGAGAGACTTTTAGTTGCGGATAAGTGAGATGAGCCCACAATTTTTATCCAGATAGAGTCCTCATCTGCGTGAGCTCCATTCTCCAAGAAAATAACACAGCCCGCGCATCTAAGTCTTTCTTGAAGCTTTGAAAACTCCAGCAGAAACGAAGGAAATTTTTCTTCGCCGAGTCAGAGTTCTTGCTCGGCAATTTCGATTTTCGGTTGAGAGAAATCAAATTTTACGAAAATTGAAAGTACGAATTTGAAACAACACGTAAAGTGGTAATATTCTCCAGAAAAAGTAAATCTTCACACGCGCATGAAAATCTGAATCTTTACACTGATTAGTAAATAATTTTAGACGTATGCTTTCAGAACATGAAGTTCCAGTGAAATGCATATCTGTTTTCAGCTAAAAATCAACTCATTAGCTGGAGCGTGTTGAACTTAACATTTGAGATTCAATTCTTAAGCTCAATTTTAACATTCAACTTTTCAATAAACAAAAAATGCATGAAAAATTGTCATCATCTGACTTTGATTAAGTACGAATATGTTAGTCGGCAGTTTGGAACCATCGGGGGCCACCGTCCAGTCAGCGTGGTAATGAAGTTTGGGTGCTCGAATTCCAACGTTCTGGGATAGTTGAAAAAACACCAGCTTTTACGAAATTCACAAATTTTCACTTACTTCATGAGAACTGCCGTTTTTTATTAATAATGAAGTTTCTTCATTAATAACGAAGTCATAAGCCACCCGCAAGATGGATAAGCTAACACAGAGCGCTTCTAAAAAATGTAATCACACTTCGGTTGCCAATTAATCATGTATTTTGTTTTCATGTAAAGATTTACTGAGATGGTTGCAATCCTGTTACGTTAAATCAACGAAAAGAGCACTAAATTTAAGATAATTCAATGTCATAAACGAAAACTTAGTTACATTTGAAACAGATACAAAAATATATGAGTAATCGTCAGTCGAAAGATTACATTTTTTGGTGGGCACTCTGTTTTGTATTTGGCCTTTCAATAGTGAGGCGACTTCATCTCTGACGAGGCTAGCGAAAGCACTAGGCCTCACACGCATATCTCTATTTGCTGTGGGTCCCAAGGTGACGCCTGTAGTGTATCAGAGGGAACTCACTTTGGATGTGCACGACTTCTCGCGTGGTCGGTTCTTTGAAGTATTTTACAGACTTCATATCATGAGCACGACTCTCAAATTTGAGCCTGTAATATCTTGCCTTGCATAACAGAAGCCTCAAACATCCCCATACCTCATTTCTTTGTCCTGGGGAATCTTATGGGGGAACCCCTTACTGGCGTTTCTTTGCCATGGCTGGAGTGTCTTCTTCATCTTCAGAGTATTTTCGAAAGAAGGGAGATTATATCTTTTGTTCAGTTTGCCTTTAAAAGCGCTGTGTCTACAACATACTCCCCAGATGAATTAATTCTGCAGTACTGATGAATTTGTTGATAGCCAATAAAACTGCAATACTTATATTGTGACCAATCCCTCGCCAAAATTCGGACTGTGACGTCAAATTATAAATTTTGTCGAAGCTGATTTCAATTCTTGCTCGCGTATTCCATCACAAAGTTTCTGAATACAAATATGAAATTCTTATACATATATAGTTACCGATATTTCAATTTCGGATAAAATAACCGGATGTGTAGATGAGGTTTCTTAGCAAATGATTGTATATGACTCCACGGTACTGAAAATAAGCAAGCGCATGAAAGACCAGCTTCACCTTAATTTTCTGCCTCTGGAGGTTCTTATACCATCGAACACTGACTCTGTTTGAGAATTTACTCAGCGTGTTTGTTTTGGTTGGAATGAAGCACTCGACAGTCCATGAAGATGAGGTTGGCGAACTAATTTTGCCCGCCGAGCGCAATATAAGCACATTAAAGGTCTGATAATTAGAAAAAAACACTTCGCGGGAGCCAAGCGGGTCTGAATTTATTCGGCGGGTGTAAACACATAATATTATCGATGTCTGTTGGTTGTGACCGCGTTTTTGCGAGGCAAACAGCCGCTTATTAGCATTAAAGAGTGCTGTTCTACGAACAAAAAATAAGTTATAACATGGGTACTACAACCTAAACCTGTAAAATTGATCCAATGAGACAGCCTTCAGTAGAAAAAACTTTAAAATGTAAGCTTTCATACTGGAATGAGTTGATGCGCAAAGCCCCTCAGGAGGCATAGGGTGGTGAGTAGGCTTAGATGAGTTAGATTTAAATATCTTATGCTAAACTGCACAACTATAGGAACTGGCGCCCCCAGGAGAGATACAGGTAAGTTACCCCAATGATAGGCTTTAGGGACTTCGATCTCACGTGCCCACTTAAATTCTTCAAATTGTCATGCCTTCCTTAGCATCCCCTCTTTGTCTCTTCTCTTTCTTCCATCCAAATTCGTTGTTTTCTACTCATGGTACCTTGTGTTGGAACACACCTCGTGCATAGATTCCTTGTTTTCTTTCGTCCATATTAAATGGTCCCTTCGCCTTCCTCTGTGAAAACATCTTTGCAACGGAAATGGAGTCTAAAACTCACATCTGTACAATTGCTGTGCGAAAACTTACCATGCCACAAAAAAGCTAAATGACGTACTATATACCTGCAAAAGTGGTTACTCTGACGCTCATTACCAGCTGAAATTCAATTGATGATGCTGTGGTGCTGCTCTCTGCGCAAAAGCAAAGTTTATATAACAGGGAAACAACTTTCTACGAGCAAATGCCAAAAAATGTGTTACTCACATTATGACGAGGCTTATTGGGTGCGGAAATATGTTGCGTTTTTCTGAACGTTTGTAATGAGAGATGGAATTTTTTTGTTATCATCGTTTCAAAATCACGGGTAGAAAGTAGTTTCTAGCTCTTCGAATCAGCTTTTTACACTGCTGGGTCTATTTTTAAGGATGATTTCTTCGCATTAAATATTGAGTACTCGCATGCCTTATGGAAAAGCGCTTTCATACTTCAAAGCGATACTATATGTAGAAATACTGGATAATGAATCAGGGGTGTGAAATACAAACTATGCGGGAGACTAGCTCCTGTAGTAATGTTAAAACATTTATGTGATTCAAGAATCTACTGCACTATTTAGAACAATTAAGTCATGGCCAAATAATTAGCTGCGTTCAAAATGGTGTGCAGTAGGAAAAAGTTTCTAAAAAGGAGCTAAAGATTGTGCCAGGCTCGAGTTGAAATGAACAGTTCATAAATTTTTTTCCCTACAATTTGCCGATTATTATAAAATTACAGCATGTTTGACAGCCTAGGTTATTTGGAAACGAGTTCGGTCTAAAGAAGTGAGAAAAACTAAAGTCAAAACAGTCGTTTCTGAAATGCAGAGCTTAGCTGTCAGGGAAAATAAACTCGTTCTACATTGTTCAATGTATAGTGAAAATTGTTTAGACTAACGCTAGCTTTAAATGCGGGGGATATTAAATTCAATTAAATCAACAGGAATTGAAGTGTCATAAAAAAGAGATCCATCTTGTAAAAAAACCATTAAAATCGTAGCAATGATACCTAGAAAATAAAAATAAAACGATGAAATTGAACATTTCCTTGATTTGCTAGCTCATGTTTCAAGGTGAAATGAAGAAGAAATCCGTTCGAGATTGGAGGGTTGAAGAAGATACCTGGTTGTATGCATAGCGAACCATGGATGGTTCAGTAACGCAGAATATAATTACGCAACATTTAAAACTGTCTTACAATCATAATCATTTATCAAAACTTTAACCCTTTAATTCAATATAAAAAAAAATATTGACCGTTCCTTTGTTCTTTTTTGCATTATCACCTTAGGTGTATGAGGGAACAAGCATGTATTACACTGACCAAAACTTGCAGGTCCTCCTAAACTCGCAAATATGCATGACCTAAAATGACCGGCAAGTAGTCAGTCTCATCAGAAATTTCGATTTGAGCTACTAGTGACGAGGAGATACGAGAATTCCCTTTAAACAGCGGGCTTCCCTCCGTTTTTCAAATTTCCGCGGTAAGTTTGCCCAAGGAAAATACCAGCTTGAGCAAAGTGAACATCCAGCTCGCTATCGGGATTGTGTTTTGAGTTGCAACGAGCGGGAATGTTGGCTCTGGAAAGTTCAATTGCCTTGCCGTAACTCGACCTTCGCAATATTCCGTACTTGAGTATTCTTTAGTCGTAGATCTCGACGACATCGATGCTGGCCGTTGACATTGAGTACTTTTGGCCTTAGATCTCGACGGCATAGATGCTAGCCGTTGACATCGAGCATTCTTTGGCGTAGATCTCAACGACATCAATGCTAGCCGTAGATCTCGGCGACATTGATGATGGCCGTTGACATCGAAAATTTTTTAGTCGTTGAGATCGACCTGGTAAGTGAGGAGCTATCACTAAATTTCCCTATGGATTCTAGGGGTGAAGAGTTGATCGCGTGGTCAAAGTTGTGAACTTTTGAAGTACGTTCCTTTGTATTTGTGCTTCTCTCTTATAACCATTTTGGTCTACCAAATTTACTTTTGTATACGAAATGAATTGCTTAACAAATGTGATCTAATATGTACGTCGAGTCTAACATACAAAGATAAATGTCGGTCTTGAAATTTAGTAGAGAGTAGAGTACGGAGCTTAAAGAGCAAAGAACAGAAAATAGAATTAAGAGATTACGAGTGCGTTGAGAGGGTGTGAAGTAAAGCTTCGTGTGTTACCTGTAACATTTTTGAGAGATTTATCGTCACAAAAAGAAAATGGGGTCGAAGAACATTGAAATTACGCTCTCTAGTATTTGAATAAATTTAAAAATATATTATCAACTTTGAGGCATTACACCGCTCTTTAAACGAGAATTGGGTTAATTTACACATCGTCTTAAAATGATGTTTGCACGTATCATTGATGTTAGGTTTAATGGCATTTTATTTAAGTTGTGGTTCCCGATGATTTTTTTACGAGCTGGCCCCGTGAACTTTGTGGTCGGAAGTTTTGACTTCGAGTTAGGATTCCGACTTCAGGTTCTGATTTCGACTTCTTTTTCCGGCTTCCGAGTCCGCCTGCCCGGCCCAATTTTGAACTCGATCTGGTGTTGCACGTTCACGTCCTCATCAAAGTGAATCCTCGTTTAAATGTATAGATTTCGCCATCCTGAGAATTTAGATTCGGAAAACTACTCTGGACATCAATTATAAGGTTCTAACTGCTTAAATTTTCAAATGTTGCACTAGAACAGAACAAGAAAGTTTTCGTAATTTAGAGACGAAAACTACTATTAACATCAAACATCAAATTCCTACCGCTTCAATTTTCGAATGTTACTCTAAGGCAGCACGAGAAAATTCTGATAATTTAGGTACAGAAAACTGCTCTTGACATCAAACTTTAAGTTCTAACCGCTCAAATTCTCTAGCATCAAGCTGGGACAGCTCCGGAAAGTGGCCAGGACTCGAATAATTCAATGACGATGGCGCAACCATGGTTTTGTCAATAGGCGTCGGCTTCATAAATTGACAACACTCTAGACATCACATGATAATTTGTCATGGCTGGAAGTGATTTAGTTCAGTTAATCGAAACGTATCGCTAGAATTATTGATTCTTGGTAACGGAACCGTGCTTCGAGAATGGAAACCTCGTTTCCGTGTGCGTTTTTGTGCTTCGCCTCTTCAACGAATAAAAATATTTCAATCACAATCTGCACCCAGAATCTCGGGATTACATTTTGCAGAGCCTTCCTTTCAATCAAAGGTGCTCACCGTCAAAGCAGCGGCGTCCAAAAATTGATATGAATATGCGATTGTACACAATTTGTGCTTCTGGAGCAAATGTGTTCAATAATGTGAGCGGCCATCGGGTCAGACATGGCGTGTGAGTCCGACTTGCGTAATCAGTTCGCACCCGTGGAACCATTTCCTCCCTCCCAAATTACTACTCTAAATTGGGAGCAAACTTCTTTGTGTCTAGTTTTTGTTTGTTTTATGATACAAAGTTGTGTCCGATGTAATACAAAGTTCCTGTGCAGTATATTGCAAAATTTGTATCATATACGGAAAAATTGTCCATTGTAATAAACGATAAAAATTCATCTATATTAATGTCTTTTTTATTGTTACTCACTTTATACGTCCCTTGACACATCGTCTACGTTTGCGTTTGCGCGGATGCTACGGTGAGTTAAGTTGTAAGGAGCAGAGTTGAACAACTTACCTCACTGCTCGAATGCCTTCGTAGCTGTTCAAAGAAGAGTGAAAAATCAAAAAGTAGGATGATAATACACCTCGTGCGTTAAAATCTATTTAAAAAAAATGCAGTGAAATGATTAAAAACTTGAGATGTAGCTGCTCACGTTGCATTGTACATAAATGAGATATTTACTAAGTAGTACACGCATGTTCCAATACGTGTTAACGAGACGTCAAAGCGTTGCACAGCAATAACTTCACCTTTATAAGCCCGCTGCAGGAGATACTTTGTAGCATCTCTCACTGCCTGGAAATCCCTCTTTTTGGTTGTAAGCTTCACGAATGAAACTGAACATTTTATTTTCAAATTCGTTGACTTTGTCGAAACTGAAGAAACTAAGGAAAAATCGTAGTTAGGTTTCCGAATTCATGAAGCGATAATTCTGAAATTGAAAGGTGTATGTTCCAGGGTTTTCAAAACTATTATTTTTAACGTTTTTCAATTTTGGATCAAGCAGTTACGAAGATCTGTCAAGTAGTCAAATAGAGTAAAAAATACACGTTAGAGTTTTGTGTGATCATATAACGTGTGAATGGAAAATGTGTAATGCAGATTAAGAAATGTTAACGTATTAAAAATAATTTTCACAAAGTGCGAAAAATTGCGCGAGACCGGCAGCAAAGAACCTGTTCCCGTGGCATTACAATAGGCAGTTCTTTTTTAACTCTTTGCATAGTGTTCGCCAGTTTAACGTTACATCATCAAAATTGAAAGGAATTTCACTTTTATTCATACCGTCACTTTACAGCACTGCATAAACGAATATTACTCGTATATTGCTATTTCTCGTTTTGATTTTCAAATGTTTAGTCAATGTTCTCTCTGTTGTAGGGATGCATAAAATATAACAGAAGTCTTACAACACGTAACCTCTCACTAAGCTGTTAAAAAGTCAAATGATTTGTTTTACCTTCACTCCCATACCTGTGGAAATTCTGTCAGCACCCCCTTTATTGAAGCACAAATACACGGGAATTTTAATTCAATTCTGTACTCATTTTCTAGCCAAATTTTTAGTTTATTTGAATCTACATACTTTTCATTCCTGAAAGATCATTTATCGTTTGCCATAATTTGAAAATTCTGTATCTAGCACTCTACGCTCGTCATAATTTATTTACAAAATTTAAAATCCATTACTTCCGGGGCAATATTTTTAATAACCACACACGCTTCTTTTCTGCAAAGCATTTTTCTCATCTGCGAGCAAGATGATCCGTTTGTGTTTTTATCACCCTGCAAAGTCGTGTCGTTCCGGTCCTCCCTCAAAGTTTAGGCGCTTTTACCCACGTTCCGCTTGGCCAAAGTGGCATTTTTGGCTGCTTAATATTCCTGGAGCTGCGAGTGTATTTTTTTACTCGGTCGAATTCCTTCGCGACCAGGACAGAGGAGCTTTGGAATGGAGTCGGACAAGGGATTCTGCCGCTTTTGCATGCATTATACGCCTCCTTTGGCGAGAATTAGACCAAGAAGCGCCTTGCATTGTTGCTTGGCTTCGCCATGAGGGAGCCGACGCGCTCGGCCACGTCATAGTCAAAGGCGTTTAGTTTCGTGGTGTTTGCTGAGAGCTCGGGCCTTGTCGTGCTTCATTATCCAAGTGCCGGAGTATATTTATTATTAGCTCAAATTATCTGAGAAGGGTGTGTGAATATTTTGTAGCGTGTGCTTCTTGTCGATGGCGTACGAACAAAATAGTAGACGACCACCGCGCTTGCACTCGTGATGTTAAAACGGTGAGTAAAACTGAATCTTTTTCATTATGCTCCTTGTCGGGTATTTGTATATCTCGCTGTCTGTACAAGTTCTATTTCCAAATGACAGTAGAGGGAATTTTCCAGTGAAGACCTTAGTCTCTTCCACTTCGAAAAAATTTACGTGAGTGCTCCCTAGTGGACTTTTTATCAGATTATGTTTTCGTACGTTGGTAAACAGGGATGGTTCCTGACTAATGCTCAGTGTTCAATAACACAAAATTTAGCTTTTCAGTGTGAAGGGTGCATATTCTAACCCAAGGAGCTCAAGTCTCCTATTCAGTGGCTAATTTAGTAAGGCCGCCCATATATCGCTGTATTTTACACGAACAAATTCAGAACTCTTTTTAACATTACAGATACGAATAGGAGTTCCACCGACGCCCTACACCCTAAACTTAGATGCTCTAAGAAAAAGGCTTGCAAGAACTTAATTTCATCGCTTGCCAGCAAAGGGAAATTTTTCAGAGATGTACGTGTGATGCATAAAAACTACAAATAATTTCATTTACAATGTACTTGTTGCTGTATATCAGAAAATATTGTTACTCAAAGAATCTCTTGATATGTATTTAAAGTAAATTAAGTGCAAAAGACGAACAAGTAATTTGTCCGAAATCGGTCCATGTGAATAATAAAATGCCCAACGACATAAACTGCATTTTTGAAGCTTTCAATCACTATCTTCCAATTCATACCCAACATACTGTGACAGCTCTTCATTCTGTTACTGCTAGATTTTATCTAGTCTTGCAAATACGTTACCTTTTCGACATAATTTATCCATAGAGAATAAAAGTGTGAAATCTGTGCACTACATGTTTCTTACACCATCCTTTGTGGCAGTAAGTATCTAGTTACTGTCTCTTTCCCGAACTTCTTTGGTGTCAATTTACCTCTATGTGCTTTCCTCACCATCATCAATATACAATATGCTGTCTTTTCCTGTGTCCGTGTACGGGCCATTTACGGCCAGTACTGGATCAGACGTTCCTTTCCCGAAACTTGCCTCTCGCTTTTGTTGTGTCATCCCTTGGTCCTTGATTGAAACCTGGCATTGCTCGCTTGCTACAGAAGAGTTAAGTTGGAGGAATTCTATTTGTTCAGCAGTCTTTGGGATTATTTCTCCAACTGCTCTCGGGTTCAAACTTAGCTTCATCTTTTGTCGAGGACCTGAGCCGAAGTTCAAAGAGAATAATTTGCGGGAACAGACGACCGTTTTCCACCGCAGGTTGCAGAGTTTACGGAGCTGGCTCCAAAAGTGAGAGGTGAGCGCAGCATTATTGGTGGGACAGAAGGTGTGTGGTGCATCATTGGTGGGACAGAAGGTGTGTGGTGCATCATTGGTGGGACAGAAGGTGTGTGGTGCATCATTGGTGGGACAGAAGGTGTATAGTGAAGGCGGCAGGTAGCATATCTCTGCTCCTTTGCGGAGGTCGGAATTATCCCAGTAACGGAGAAGTTGTCTCGCTTTAGTTCGAAATATTACGGTAATTTTTCTTGAATGGTCATTCATAACCCAGTACGGTGAGAACTTTTCATCGAAGCAAATAGAATATAAGAACGAGGTGCGTGATTTCTTAATGTCCTTCTGAAATGGCGTTGGTCGATAGTGGATTAAAGCTTTACATAACTTTATGTTTAACGCTTTGACTACGTATGGGTACGTATGTGTAACACTAGGTAAATTGCTCATACACAATTCACACCAGTACCAATGAATAGATCTTTAATTATTTCACTACTTTTATTTAAATTAGACTATGGTAAACATGTTGAAAAATGTTTGAGTAATTATATTTTCCCCGAACTTTGAAAGCATATAAATGTAATCAAACAGTAAAGACAGCTTTCCAATTCTGCTACTTCCAGCCTTGCCAAGTCGACTGTAGCAACTGCGCAAACGCAGGTAACGCATAAGGGTGTAAGACCTGTTGTTGCTACTTCGCCCATTGCGTTCTGTTGTCACCACAAGGGTATTTACAACCTGGGCTAAATTGAAGGTCAATATTCAACTAAAATAACAGGTAAATTTCAAATTCAATATTCGATAAGATGACGGGCATGAAGTGTAACGTGCCTTCATTTGGATTTAATTAGGTATCATTGGAAAATAAGTCTGTAACCTCCGGTGGTTTGTTGTAATATCAAATGCCTCAGTAACCAAAATTGCGTCAAGCGGTGGTTTAATGTGCTATAATCAAATTTTGGCGCAAATAAAGTTATTATTCATAGAGTGTACCAAACGTATGGTTTGTGAAAATTTGAACTTCTTTAGCTTACAATTGAATTGAGATAAGCTAGTGGGAGTATCAGCCATGCAAAAAAGCAGAAATATTTGAATGCATTACCGAGATTCCAGTGATTATATAAATATTTTTTGTCTGTGTTCTCTGACTTCTCATCCGAATTCCACCTATGTACTACAATCATGAATCAACAAGCCAATCGCATTGTAAAACATTTAAAGTAAACCAATCTCTTTTTAAAGACATTTAGATTCATTTCGCCAGCTGGAATAATACATTTAATTTACTTCTGGGAATAGTTCCGAAACTACACCGGTCGAATCGGCGACTTTGCTTTCTTTCGAGCTCCATAAATCTGGTCTCAAGATTAACGCAGTCCTGGGTCGTTGAGAATAACAAGACAATGCGTCATATGGCAGACAGCGGGAATTGCTTCTCAAGCTCCGAGCTTTGGTTTAGCGATCGAGCCTTGGGGGACACGCTCCGCTCACTCGCCTCTCCAAGTCGCTTATGAGGCCGATTTTCACACATTTTACGTTGTCGCAGCGGCACCGCAGGCTGTGCAAATTAACCTGCCGACTTGGTTACTCTATGCGCTGTCTGCCAAAATCAAGTTCCAGTTTTTGGCATTTAATTTGAGCTCAAATTTTACGGAATAAAGCTGAAACAAAATAAAGTTCTGCTTTTCCGTGAAATTTGAGATCAAATTTTACCTGAATAAACTTAAACTTGATTTCGGCTCGAAAACGCAGCACGTATGTGTACCCAAGTCTACCGAAAATTTTTCGCTGTTTGCTGTGCTCCTGCAACAAAGAAAATTGTTTAAAAATCGGCTTTTAGATTTCAGACTTCGAACCAACCTTGAACGCCAGTCTGAGCTTTCACCAAATTATTTGCTGTCTGCAATAGAAGAATGAAGATGTGTTGTGTACAAAATTGATACCAAGAGCGTGGCTCCAACAAAATCACGATTCTCATGGTACCGTGAGCTGACAGGAGTTTTAATAAGACGTTCAAAATGCATACTTATCTGTTTCAGGCGATTGTTCAAACAGGCCACACATAGATTCTTAGATCGTAGACTGTAATGTCAAGGTGTTGCTATAGTGTGAGGTCTACCACCCTGTAGCAAAAGATCTACCTCTAGCTAGTACTATAAAGCATAAGGTAGGTTATGTTACCAAAGGATTTTACTTATTTTCATACGTTTAATTTAGCGATAATCCCTTGATTTGTACATCTCAAACTGCACCTGGGTAGGCCATATATGGGGGTGGACAAAACGTTATGTTAGCATCCATATATTTTTGGGTATTGTCTTCAAAGTAGTATTATTTCGATAAAATCATTCTTTATACCGGCACCATCTATTTTGCGATGTTCCGAAGCTTAAAAGAAGACTCTTTTCAAATAATGCTGTTCGCGATGCACAAATATCAACGATTTGGAGCTGAAGCTCAGGGCCTTCTTTCTTGAGTAACTGTTGATGGCCTGGAACGAAGTTGTTAAATAAAAAATAAAATATGTCCTCATACTTTGACGGATGCTTACTCATTTGTAATTTTGTTTTTTCAGGTGCTACTAAGTTTCCTTCTATAAAATTCAATAGTCTCAGAATAAATGTTCTTTCATTTGATTTAACCAGTTAAACTTATATGATATTTATGCCAATAAACACGAACAGTATATCTAAACTAAAGAAATGGGTAACTGGCAGTCAAAGAGTACTTTTTTAAGGACACCCTACAAAGGGGGTTGTAGTGGGATACTGGGAGCGTAAATTTTTCGAAATTAACGTGGCAAAGTAACTCAATTGGAAATTAACTGCCAGCTGCCCCGCTACGATGACGTGAATCGTTCGATAAATGTAGCCCTAAAAACAAACTCAGGAATGATCGAGTATGGTTACATATTTTGTTCGCTTATCAACACCTTGAACATTACGAGCAGGTCTCGGACTTTTGACGTACGATGTACTTTTTTCGTACGAGCTTAGCTAACTTAACCCTTTGTTGCCTCTTGTGGTTGAAGCTCTCTGCCTTATTCGCGACCTTAACGAGAAAATCCAGATATTTGTTTCAAAATTGCTTAGCAGTCGTAGGTTCTCCTAAGAGCTCTCACTCAATATAATTTAAAAACAGTATTGACTTAAAACTGCCTAATTTAATTTGACTAAATCTGTGTGTTTCACTTCACTGATTAAGGCGACGAATTTTACATAAAATTTTCTTAAGGGAAAGCAATTGTGGCGGTACAATACTAGCTCGGTAAATAAACAGTTTTCAAGAGTTACTTCTGATGTATAGTCGTTGGAGTACAAAGATTACGCATGATTCAAGAATACAAGCTCAATCAGGCAAACATATTCAAAATAACCGAAAAAGAAACTATTCATTAAATGGAATCATCAAGAAAACATTTGATGGTTTCTGTCTTTCGAGTATCTTCAGAAGTGGTCGAATTTTAATTAAATGAAGCGAAGGAAATAAATATCAAGCAGGATTCGGATGTTTTCTCCGCCACTCGAACTCACGACTCCAACTCTAACGCCGGGTCTCCTCTGAAGAGGTCACGGAGCGATTTAAAAACGTCATTTCTCTGATATTCGGCATGAGCGCGCAAATGTGTTCGACTGAGAGAGATTTGGTCGTGGCGTGTGTTGCGTGGCGCCGAGAATTGAAGATTGCGAGTACCAGCGGGAGAAAAGTATTGAAGATGAGATGCTTCAGAAACACAACAAAGGTGGCCTGGTTTTCCGGAATGAGGAACGACGAGGTGTGTAGGATCAAAATGGGGTTAAGATAAAGGCGGAATGTCGGTTGTGCTAGGTTGTGGTAGGCGGGACCTAACGTACAATTTAATGTGCAGTATTAAAATTATTTGAGTACTTTGAGAAGAGTTTACTAAAAAGGAAGACTGGGTGGAGGTATAAGAGTATAAAGAGAGAATAAAGTTTTGCAAGAGAGATTTAGCCGTAGAAAACTAGGGAGTGCTTCCTAAGCATAACAATAAGGAAAGGCTAAGTCGAGCACTGTGAATTTTTAACGCTGAACTGATGACCCGCAGTCTAAAACTTCACGCTTTTGCTCGAAAAAAATGGTTGCTACAGAAACAGAAAAAGAGGGAGTTAAAGGATGTTAACTCCTTCCTCCAAATTGTGTAGAGAAAGATGTGTCATTTTCGGGAAAAATTTTAATAATGGTTTTCACGTGGTATTGCTTTTCTGGTTTTGATACCAACCTGCACATCAAATGTTTCTTATTTTTGTGCTTGCCTTTTTATCTTTCCAACCTAATTATGTGTTGATAGGGAAATCTTTGCTTAAATGAGGCTGAGAATTACCTAGTGAACACATCTGAAGCGGGTTTTTGAAGGTAAGGGGTTGCACGCGAACGCTCGAGGACGACTGCAAAAGAAACACCAGAATACGAACGAAGTCATGAAAGTTGGGAGAAGAGGATAGGAAGATTGATCTGCGCTTTAGCTGAGTGCTTACAGAGGGTGAGATTTACTTTGTTATTGCAAAAATATCGTATGACTACTGGCTAAAATTAGGTAAAATGTGATGTAATTTTAGGTCTTATTTACTAGAAAGGTAAATGGTGATGTTCATCCGACATTTTCGGCTTTATTTCCTGGAATAATAAACATTGAATGATAAATGATAAATTTAAGTTATTTGTAACTGTAATTGGCGGATGTCGCAGTTATTTTGATATGATGAGCAAACTATCCGCACAGGTTGCGCGAATTGGGAAATTTGTTTCACGCAATTCTCTCAATATTGGAATTGTTATCTGTCGTGTGCTTTATAGGTCGTAGACGTATATCGTCACTGTTATATATTGTCAGCGTTACGATGTTGTTATTCAACAGTGAAAAGTAAATAACCACATGCTTACTCATGCTTGACGCAAAGCTTTCCGAACTAATTTTTTCGTAATCTTAAGTTTGCATCATAAAACTAATTATCCAACATGTTTTATGCAGTTCGGCTGTTCGGTACTACTTACACGGCCAAAATTACTGATTTTATTACGTTGGTCAGTACAATCATAACGTAAATGCTGAAAAAAGATTTATTCGCTTCACCTTGAACCGCTAACACTAAAGTTTATCTATTGGCGCCAGGAAAAATACTAACTCAATTTTTTTTTTTTCAGGTAAGCGCTGGAAGATGGTCTTTATTCTGCAGGTAGAGGTGAGACTTAAGCTAATTACCTATTTTACTTGACATAACACTTTTTGGATTTTGTAGAAGGACCACCATGTTGCCAACAAACATCTCAAGCTCTGATATTCTTGTCGCGCTGCTCGCGTAGAGTGTTGTCACTGTCCGCGGTCTGCTTTCTGCTAGAATATGGGTAAATACTTCAGTACCATACATTGATAAAGATCAAAAGATATAATTATCACACTCGCTGTAATGGATACGATTTATTATTAATACTCAATGTACGAATGTTTTTCCTGAATACAGTTAAAAACGAAACCTGACCCAACGGGTTGCCGATGGTCTGTTAGGTCTCGTAAAATAAAAATGCGTTCACTGTAGCTTCATGAAAGATTCCGTCAGATGAGAATAATTTTTTTAATTTACGTGAAAATTGTATGACATTATCAACTGTTGAGGTAAAATTTAAAAAAAATCAAATAAACGAGTCCGATACGTCACAAACTACAACCTCTAAAAAGCAACCAAGTCCAGTAAAAGTCGAAGTGCAGGAACTTGTGATCTCTTTTGGCAAACAGTGAACAAAAAACGACGCTACATTATTCGTTCTGGATAAAAATGTTTAAAAACCGACTTTACAATTCGTTCTAAGTACCATTTTATCATCATGAAAAACCATCTGCAAAAAAGTAACATTCTCTTTACACGCACGTGCGCATTATTCTGCCTGGAACACCTTTGACGGACAAGCTTTCATTCGTTAGGTTAGGTTCCGTCAGTATGTAACGATTTCGTTCAGTATGAGGCCGCTGCTTCTCCATATTATATAATGTATGTATTATAATTATTTTCTGTCTGCAACATTTCTAATAATTCATATCTATAATATTTATCTAAATGGTATCTTCATATCTATCTAAATGGTATCATAGATATACTTCAAATGATATATAAAACGCGGTATCCGCTCACTTTGTTTACAAGCCAACAAATATTGCGGCAATGAAAATTGAATCAATGGTTCAAGATTATGCAACTGATCGCGAGGAAAAGGATATAGCGGTATTTTTCATAAACTCTTGACTGATAATCTTACCTAATAATACGCTTTGTGTGTTTATAAATTTAAATATTTGTTTTGTGTCACTTCTTCCGTCTTTCTCTCACGCTCATAAAGATGATTGAGGACCGTCTCTGTGAAACGAGTTCTACTCGTGCGCAAGTACAAGAATATCTTAGTCGCGGGTACTATTGGGATGGATGTATTTGTTTGTCGCCCACGTCTGGAAGAATTATTATTCAAGGAATTTATCGAATTCAGCCATTTTTGAAGGCAGTTTACTCTAGTAATGATGATAATAGTCATCGTGTTTTTATATATCCGTTTTCTGTATGTAGAAATCGACATTGTGAACTGGCATAGTTGGAAGTACGTGATGAACGAATTTATGAAGCGGATTTCTTTTTCTCTCTTGTATCACATTATGCAGTAATTTAACCCCGAGCAATTCTGGTCGTGAAATTTTTTTTTCTGTCGGAATCTGCAGGATTGATGCAAGGAAAACTTTAGCGGTAATGAAGGCACAGGCAAAGATATGCTTATCACAAACTTTTAGTTGTTGACAGTTACAGCAATCAAAAAATAGGGTTGCTTCATAATACCAACCAATGCAAAAAATGATTTGTTATTTTAGAACGTTTATCCATTTCTGCCGCTTGAACTGGATGTTTGTGCTTAAACGTTGCAGTGTGTAACTCTGAGTTTTTAGAGTAAATATGATTAATGACTTTATTCGAATTTCAGCATGCTGTGAACTCCAAAAACTTCGGACGGTTTGAAAATTAGGAAAAAAGCTTAGTATGTTGAAAGTTGAATAGGGCATGCAGGCTGTGTCATAGATCTTTCAATCACACACTTTGAGTTGTTCAAGTACTCGGTGAGCAGTGATTTTTCATACTGCCAACCTCACTGAGTAATTTACTCTTTTTATCGATCACTATTAAATACCATCAATTTTGATGTGACAAGTGAAAAATATCAGCAGCTGATTTTTTCCTCTACAACTCGAATATTTCGTCTAGGACAACTGAGAGTGTTTGAAGAGTGTATCTCTGATACAAGCGTTACTACCTCACTAGTATTAGTACACTAGTACCGTTAGTGAGAGCCTGGTGTGCGTATCACAGATACGAAGTAGGTCTCTGTATAGACGCTCATCGGTGATTTTGGTGGCTCTCGCTAGGCCTGCTGCTCGAGAGCGAGGATCTCTCGAGCTGCTCCCTTGGCAGCCGCCAAGGGCCATTGACTCCAGCCATCCATAATGCGCAGTCGAGAGCAATAGAACACTGATAATCCTCGTGCATTGAATACCACAAACATCCATATTGATTGGGCCGGCTTGTGGAGAGCAATGATTAAGCCATTTCGGTAGGTAGATTAATTTCGCTGATTGGAGATGAGATGGCCCTCCAGCGTCTTCCTCGCTTTGAGTTCTGCCAATTCTCCTTTAGTTTTAGTGAGGTGAGGCTTGTTGAGGTGCTCTGTAGTTTAGTTTAGCGCGAGGATGAGAAACAGTTGTTACTTATAGATGTTGTGTGGTTGCCGGAATGTTAAATTGAGGCAATGAAGATAATCAAATAATGTTGTGAGCAATAGAAAAATGCACCAGCGAAAACACGATGCATTTTCACAAGCAAAATAAGAAATATGAACACATCAAGTGGAGCTTTTGATCCTCTCGATTTTGTGAGCTTATATTTGGCTATGCTGAATGTTTATTTTCTTTGCATAAAGATGTCGTGTATTACTGTATTGCTTAGGCATTCTATTGATCGAGATGGCGTTAAAAGCTCGCACTTCGTTGGAGAGATCAGCTGTTCAGAAGTGATTAAACTACACATCTTGCGTGCGCTTCAGAGCCTTAATATTTCAAAGGTTAAAATAAACAAATATAACTTGCTGATGGTACTGGTTCTAAATTACCCATTTTGTTTTTCATCATCGATAAGGCAGATTTTAAATATAATTGTGATAAAGTTGGAATTCATCCTATTTCTCGCTGAATTTGTACCCTAGTGGGCTTATTGGAAGTTCATAGCAGACAGGCACTTCTTTTCTGAGGATGACAACCTGTCAAAGACAGTATAATGACGGTTGTTATTATAACATGAGAATGAGAAAAATTTTAGACGAAACAGGTAGTATAAAATATTTTTGTATATCATGGTTCCAGAATTCAAGAAGCTTTTTCAAATCATTGCGCCCTGAGTGAAAAAACGAATGCAGGGAAAAACTTATTCTTTTCGTGTGCTTCGATAATTCGGCAAAGTTGTTTACTTACCGTTAAGTTTCATCGCAAGAAAACATATTCAAGATTACAAGTTGAGACGGTAGAGACATTACTAACTCCTGAGTCCCGTTCTCACGGTGTGAGATGCTATTGAACATCAATCAGCATGATCGCTCTAAAGCTAAATACAGCTCCGCAAATCATTCGCTGATCTTACCAACAACGCTGATGATGTGTCCAAGAAAACATTGTATTTTATTCGACCCACTGCAGAGACGCACACTATAAATGCTGAAACTTTTACACCAGAAGCTTAGTCAAAAGTTGTCATTTGAAGCTTACCCACTCGAGCTCTGAGTTCGTTTAAGAAGCGGTGTCAAGTGCCGTAAGTGGGTCGTGGGAAGTTTTCATTGGAAAAAAGACGCGTTGCACATTATACAACGATGACTTTTTCATTTACAAGATTTTTGTGACTTCCTCGGCAGAAAAAATTGAACGCTTCTGTAGTTTTTTGTTGCTAGTGGCGTTGAAGGTTAGTTGTAGCGAAAACTTTGCATGCACTCAGAGGCTGAACTAACTTAATGACGACTGTTAACCAAAATTTTACAGAAAATAACCATTCTACAAGTAAAAAAAAATATAGAAAATCAGTCTTCTATACAAAATACAAAGGCACAATGAAATCTACAAGTAAATTTGCAATGGGTATGAACTATTGGCGCTATTAAGATCCGGTTTTTCTTTTGAAATAAGAAGGGATTCTAAAAAACGTTTCGGAGACCAGCTCCATCTTCAGTTAACTGAAGATGGAGCTGGTCTCCGAAACGTTTTTTAGAATCCCTTTTTATTTCAAAAGAAAAATTGGATCTTAATAGCGCAAATAACCATTTTATTTACGCTCACGTATGGTTTTTGGCGATGAGTGTCATAGTAGATCCTGTATTGCTGTCACCTGGTTATTACTTTTTTAATTTGCACAAAGAAATAAAGAAAATAAACTATCTCTTTTCCATACGAATAATGTCATAATGGAAGAATTAACAGAAGCTAAGGACGGCTCAATTTGATAAAACTGTTCATCTTCATACTGCTCACGTTAATCCTTCTTTTTCGTCAAACGCTTAAAAAATACTTATTCCCAGTCAATTTCATCACTTCTTTCAAAGCACAGTCGCATTCACAGTCGCATCTGATGTGCAGTTTTGCAGCGTCTGGTAGAGAGAATGCAATATAATCCACTACGCAATAATAATTGATGCACAGTTGTTGCTTGCTTGGTTGGGTGTGTCTCTGCTGACGCTCTTAATGATTTGCATTGGGGGAATATTGCCACTAGGGGGATGTGCTTATTGCAGTATCTGTGATACGTCCTGATTATTCGTCATTATTTATCGTGTAAATGTACGAGGAGCTCGTGGGATTCGAACTCGGGACTAGAAATTACCGCGCCAGCGCACTATCGACTGCGCTATCGATCACCCTAAAAGATGACCGAAGCGCAACGAAAGCAATGCTGGCACAGTGAAAGCAGGCTTACGTCCTGACAGATATATATTCCCTTATGCATCGAGAGTTCAAAGTCCATCAACCCCCAGAAACAGTTAATGAATCTAGTACGGGAAGCTTACGTCCTCCACAAGGTTTTTTCAAATCGTGTACTTTATCGAACATCATCGAAACCTGTCATTTTTGACAGGCCGTTTACACTATACAGGTTGTCCAAGAAAAATGAACCCACTGATTTTGAATGTTAATAATATGTATTTATGATACTGTAGGATTGATTTAATTCAGTTATACTCGTATTAATTCAACCTATATCTCTTTTAATCATAGCTTAAAAAAGAAATGAAAAAGTATTGAGTCATAAATCCTTGATCAGTGGATACATTTTTCGTGGACACTCTGTATAGTCTGTTAATAAACGGCAGGGATCGGACACGAGGCGTGAGACGGCTATGAAAGCTTGGTAGTGATTTCAGGCAGAGTCACTACTATTCAATGCCAATTATTAGGGTTGTTTTATGAAAAATTCCATATTAGAATTTTGTAGAATAGTAAACATGTTCATTTTTCTCTGAGCTCAACTTCAGATAAAAATGTGTATTTACCGCTGAGCAGACCTTCAAGTTAAGTTCAATGACCTTTAAGTTAAGTTAAGACCTTTAAGTTAAGAAAGAAAGACCTTTAAGTTAAGTTAAGTTCAATGTGTTGCTTAGTCATTACTAATTTAAAAAATATTCATATGAGAAGAATAATAATTGTTAGCCAAGGAAATGAAAAATTGAGAAAGTAGAACAAAATTTTTACTGAAACTTACCACTAGTTGGCTTATTATCTCAATCGTCCGGTAACTTTTTCTTCCGTGAAATTTTAAGGCAATCATTATCAGACAATAAACATTACAGCTCTTCAAGAAAGAAATGCAATGCAGCCCCTGTGTTAATAAAAATGAAACCATTCGCCACAATTCCAGGCGGTATACAGCGGGCGGCGGTCAGTCGCGCATTTTTGGGCATCAACAGTTTTCTCGAGAATGCAGGAATGACTGCGGCACCCTGTGTGTGTCCCGTAACCCACGCCTGCAAGGCCTGACGAATTGGTCACCTATGTAAGTAACACTTCCCAAATCAATAAACTCATCCCATTAAAAAATATCTAACCACACCTGCTGGTTTGAACGTGAACAACCATAAAAAGTTATGGACTTGGCTCCAGAAGACGGGGCTCCAAAGCACCAAGTTGTAGAATAAGTGCGTAAAGAATATTTTGGACGCAAACAACCACAAACAACCAGACTTGGCACCAGAAGACGGGCTCCAAAGCGCCAAGTTGTACCCAGAGCAGTTCCAGGAAATACCAGTTAGGAGGCCCAGGTTGCGCTCCGTGACGGCCACGGCTCAGTGCAGGCCACAGTTCATCATGAGACGCGCAGATTTACGAAGTGCACGCGGCCTGCATCCATAATCTCGATGATGGATGACGCGCAACGCTTGCACCTCGTGTCTGTGATCTATGGAGTTGGTGTCTCGCTCCAGGTCCTTACCACGAAATCTAAAGAGCCTGAACACTTCCGAATTACCCATAAATAACCAATAAACGCCCAATAACTGCTCAATAAATACCCTAAGCGGTCCCTATAAATATCTTGGCTTCTTCGTAAAGGTCCGCCTGCTCGCCGCAGGGCCGCCAAACACATTTGATCTCGAGTTCAAATTTTTGGTCAGGGTGCCTTCATCTTGCGAAGTGTTTCTCGTTTTGAAAACCGCTTATTGATTTGAGTTAGCTCTGAAATACGTGCAGTTTTTGGAATAAAATACTCGTTTGATGGGTGTAGATGTTGAATGATGGTGTTCGTCAGAGTATGTAGACAGAGTGGTAAACGAATTGACTAGTGTAATTTATATCGTTGGTTTAATCTGGTGAATTCTGGTAGAATTAATGCTTTCCGTAAGCTGAAGGGTAGAAATAATGGAATATTCATTTATATGTGACCAACTTTTCGTTAGGGGAATTGTGGCAGCTGCGTCAAATTTCCAATTTAGCAACATTTTGTACAACAAACTAGTAATGCAGTGAACTCTCCTTTCGAAACTTCAGTACTTTGAGAAATGAAATACGGTTTGTACATCTGCGTGGAGGTCGCTACTCAATGAAATACGGGGAGTCGCAACTCATCTCTGCGTGGGGGTCGCAACTCAAATGAAATGCAGTTTTGCATCGCTGCGTGGAGGTCGCAACTCAGTAGCACACCGGATAAAGAACTGGAAGTGCAAACCATGTGGAGCGCAGGAGTACAGGAGAAGTTGAAGCAATCAGAATGATCACATGTCAAGGAATTTGCCGAAAATTTCATGACGTACGCTGCTTCATGGAAAATGTTTCCAAATGTATTTATCTAATTTCCATCGAAACGCACCTGTTGGTTTAAATTCAGTCGTTATGAGTGTTTCTTCCACGAACAAATGAGTAGTTAAGGAAAGACAAGAGTGCAGAGGATAAGCGATAGATTCAGGGAAAGGTTTTGATTCTCATGAGCCTGCTAGGAGATTTATTCATGTGAATTTGGATGTAAAAGAGCGCAGAACTTGTGCTCCCTTCGAACGCTAGGGGATTCTGTGCTAGAGAATTAAGCTGCTGATCTTGAAGCTGTGTGCTCCCCTTGAAACGAAGGCGTTAATAATCTAGCAGCGAAATACTTGACAACTTGAATGTTAATCAATGAAATCTGATAGAGGACCTTTGCGAAAAAGTTTAAATCTGTAAGCGATCAATTAAGTGTTTAAGACTTTACCATTGTTTGAATTTATTTCTGAAAGAAGTCCCCATAATTTATTCTTTTATTTTCTCAAAAGTTTGTTGATAATGTTTGAGAAAAATTATTTCGTTCACGACGAGAGAAGTTTGCCAGCATCAGCCAAATTTTTTGAGAGTTCATGCTTTAAAAAAATCGTAGGTTACCGAACACATCAAAGTCAGAATGTGTAAATAAACTTTGTAATTGATATTCCATGATCTTCTTCAGGTGATGTCACTAGGTGATTGCCTTAAAACTTAATTGGAGTCCTTTGTAGTTTACTGTCTCAGGAGAGAAGCATCCATGTTTACTTTCACATAACCATCTCATGCAAATACTTTCGATCAGGCACTGTGGGCTGATTTAATACTCACATTCGCTTCAGAAAATGAGTTCTCATTTAATAGTTAATGAAAAGTTCGATGACGGGATCAAACATTAGATACTCTTATGTTTAAAGACCGATAGTTAACAATTTTTAATTACAAGAATAAAGAGACTCGGGGCAGTAATTCTTTCTAGATACGTTCATGTTCGAAATAGGGTAGTGCGAAAACTTTGAATGCTGTTGTTCTTCGATGTGCGAATAATTTAGTTGCAATCAACGTAAAGCTACCACAATAATACCAGGTGCCATCCGATACTAGAAAAGGTTGTCAAGTTTCAGAAACAATGAAAATTGGGCGTTAATGGGATGATTAGACTTGACATTTTTCAAAAGTATTTTTTAACTTCAGATTTGCATCTTTTAAAGACTCGTTTCAGACCCATCCTCAATTTTACTTGTGTTTTGCTGGTCATTCTAGCATATTTCTGCTAACGTTTCGCCACTTTAATTCATTCAGTTCTAGCGTCAGTATAAATGTAAGTGCCTTCTATATGACGGAAAGAGCTATAAAGTACACGTCATTTCAACAAATAACAAACTTAATTTATCAAACGCATGTCATACAATTGAGAAAATTGCGAAAAAATACTACCCATATTTGTTCATCGAAGACGTCTGACAAGAAAATAGAAAGATTTAACAAACTCTACGTGCGGCACAAAACGAACTGACACACAAGTCGATGAGACACCTGTGAGCATTGCGCTTGTTGTGTGCCATCGAAAAACTCGACTTTAAAATTACCTGTACACTGTTGAGCTGGCCTTGTTGCGTTTTTGATGTCCTAGTTAGACTTTATTTCAGTGACTTCATTACAGAGTTGCTAGCAAGAATGGCGCTCTTACCTTCGCAGAAATTCTCGTCGCTCTCTACATGGCAAAGTTCAGAACTTTATACACTAAGTTCTGAACTATTCCTTGGGAATCTCTGGCAGAGCTTTAGGCTTTAAAGTAAGTTGTTGGACGCCTAACTTAAATTTAAAGTCCCGTATCATCATCAGCTGCCTAACTATGCGCCATTTTAATTTCGTTCTTGGCAAACTTTGTCCTAAGCATTGTATGGAAATTCCTGAGCCGCACTCTTGTTTCGCCGGCGGCTCTTCAACTCCAGTATTTGAAGATTGACGCATATTTAATTTCCTTATGGAATTCCTAATAACAAAAGAGAGACGTGGATTAAATTTTGGAATAAATTCCTGTGCTTTTACGTAGGCTGGTGAATTTTATTTGGCAGGAACGTTGTGCAGCAGAGGATGAATGCTGAGAAGTTTTTATTTATAATAACGGTGGCAGCGACTCGATGTGTAAAGTATTTTTATGAGTATCACTCAAAGTCCCCTTCGTAACTGGACCATGATTTTTTGAATGAACGTGAAAATCTCTGTTATTACCTTGTAAATTATTGAGCAGTCACACAATAATTGAGTCGAAATTTTTCTATGAAAACTTTCGAAATGAAACGTCGCAGCTGATAGCGTTTCTTAACAAAAACTTTTAGATGACAATTTTACTGAATGGAAATGCTCTTTTTGTAACCGATTCTCAGTGAATACTTTTTCTAATTGACTTTGTTTCTCAATGAATACTTATAGGTTGACTTTTAAATGAAGCATTTTTTTTTCCATATTTCTGATCCAAATATATGTTTCAAAACACTTTCACAGACAACAGTTATAAGTGAATACGTGTTAGCAGATAAAACATGTGAACAAAAACAGCTGGCAAGGCACCTCCGGGAGAGACAACTATTGCATGTATAGAGTTAGAGCTCCCACGGACAAAACGTGAGGTCCCAAGGTGAAGGTTAAGAAGGCCTTCTTTTTGTTGAATAAAATTGGGTTTTGTCTTGTTATGGACTATATCTTTTTTTTGGTTCATTGCTATCCTGTTTTTCAGTACCTCCAATTTTCTTCTTCAGATTTTATCTTGTTTCATGTAAATCCTTCTCAACTTACTATTTCTATGCTCAGGGGATCTTGCCTGAAATTAAAATTGTGCACAGATTCACAATCCTCTCAATTCCAGAATTTTTGATGCCTTCTCCATCATCTATTTTTTGGAACTCGATTCTGGTTGTTAAGGGGACTTAAAATAACTTTGAATTGAATAAAATCTAATCTACTAGCCATAAAATCAGCATTAAAATTTTCCCTTGAGTATGTAAATAAATGAGAGTTTGGTTCACAAATTTATGCAATTGTTTCCCTATACTCTGCAGCAAAGGTTTCAAGCAGCGCTCTCAGAGATTGAGAGGAGTAATCATCCTGCAGTGTATTTGCGTGTACTGTGCCTTGTGTAACGCAGTATGATGACAGTGTGGAACTTAGAAGGCTACAGTATAACATACACTCGAAGTATTTTGGAAGACTTGTTTATCTAGCATGTCCTGCATTCCGTACGTAGGCATATTTTGATGACATATAACATCGATGTTACACTCTATTGGAAAGTTAAACGATTTGAATAGGTATTTTATAATCATTTTTTATATGATTTTTTTTGTCCTATTTCATTGCTTACTTTGGAATTTTTCCATCTCAGGCGCAATTCGTTCATTCAAGCTTGATCGAAAGCGCACGGAAATTTCTTCAGGCTAGATTTTTTTGAATTAATTAACACTAAGTGAATTCTTGTTGCTTTTTCTCAGCAATATGCGAAGGATGGCTGTCGAAGAGTAAAAACTGCACATCGAACTTTAAATAACTTTATCTCCCTTACCACGAGAAAGTTATTTCCAAGAGGAGGAGGAGTAAAGTACCGTTCAGGATGGAATTAGGGGAACGGGGAATCTATCCTCAAGGTGCGTCCCCAAACCTTGCTCATGGAACCAGAAAAAGTGGAATCAATTTATGACACAGGAAAAAGGTTGAAGATTTAAGTTATAAGGGTTAAAAAATGATAGGTAAGAATAAAAAATGAATTGTCCGTTACAAACAAAAAAGTTACTTTTTTCAACTGAAGGAAGACTTACCAATCCTTCAACAAGGGACTTCATATTTTCCCCATAGGAAGCGACGGACCCGATGAGGAAGTATTTTATCTCCATGAGGAAGTCTAGTTTCCCCATCAGGAAGCATTGTATCCCCAAAAGGAAGCAACGACCTGCAGAAAATTTTTTTCGGGAGCTGACCTGCATAGTTGTTAACATGTCAAGAGTCCATGGTTATGTTTTCAGTAGTTAATAGTGTTATTCGAGGTAAATTTTTGTTGCGTTCTCTTAGTAATGTTGTAGAATTCATTAGTGCACATGAGACCAGTCGTAGTTTTCGGTAACTTTCTCGTTGTCTATCGGTCCGAATTTTGCTGCCATACTAGCGTTCTACGACTAGAATACTTGAACTATTTTTGCTGGTGTGCTGGTAATTTGCTATCACTCTTACTTTTTTCATCGGGTTCTTAGTTTTTTTGCGAGCTGCATTCAATTTTTACAAGCGTACTGGCATTAAGCCAGCAAAATGCTATTACTTTCTCAGGGAATCACTCTCAGGGACTGCCCCGTGTTCTTGAAACTATTTATTTCTAAAATTAAATGCGCGAGTGAGTTTATGCGCTCAGAGCGAGGGAAAGTAATGACAAAATAAATGATAGGTAAACTAAAATTAATTTCTTGAATAATAAATAACTTCGTAGATATCACAACTTAATTCTACGTAAATTTTTCATGTCGTTGCTTATTGACATTCATTTGTTGATGAATGTCCTTTTAGTTTATTTTGAGAAACTACCGAAATCTGCGCTCTTAGCTCAGCAGTCACTTTTGCAGCATGTTTAAAATGGTAAAAACGAGCTTCTCAGTCAACGATTTAAAATACTTAACAGCATCGCCAGATTTAACATCAGAACATTACATTTGCCCAAATTTTGGGATAATTATTAAGCACAACTATAAGTATTCTGCAAATCACTGTTAGTTCTACGACAAATTATCCTCACGAACCCTTAGAATTCTTCACATTTTTTACAAATAGAAACATTGCCAAGGAGCGAAGTTTCGAGTTTTTTTGTAAATTGGGTGAAAAATGCATCCTGCACGAGGTTTAATTTTTGATAATCGAACTGTCTTATGCCAACCACACAGTGTACTGGGAGCCACGGCTTGGTTTCCATTGATATCTCGCTCTTTCTATCACATTTCCATCCGAGTTAGTTGGTGTAGAACTCGAAGGCTGAGTACTGCTCCTTCAATATCGCCATTCATGAAATCTTCGGGTGCTCTTGCTCGACTGAGAGCGAAGAGCTATAGTTGATGAGGAACTGATGCTTGGATTGCAGTGATGCTGGGTTCTGCTCACGGCTATTTGTGTTGAGTCTCCTCTCTTTTGTCTGGTTTGCAGAGTACTATTTGCTTGGCGCAGGTAATAACTCTATTGCTCTAGTTTGTATTAGAAGCACCTAAAATATTTATTGATTCCTTCCTTTTTTCCTCTGGTTTGCAGTTTATTGTTTGTCCTGTATATGTAATAACTTCATAGCCTTTTTTCTGGACCAACGGTATTCAAAACATTTACTGATTTCTTCTCTAACACCTAGTTTGCACTTCATTATTTGCTTTGTACTGGTAATGACTCAATTGCTTTATTCGCTATCATATTCTAATGGACTCAAAATGTTCCGAAAACAATTCTTTAAAAATAAATCACTGCTCAAAATGAACATCCACGAGTGTGGTGTTTAACAGACGGCTACTGTCAGAAAATCCCCGTCTTCAGCATTCATGAAACTAGATTTTCTTCAAGAGTCCAAATAACCCTCAGGTGAGTTGAATATGCTCATGCCCTAAAAGTTCATTCACTATTTCACGTTCCTTACGGGATGAATGGAGATTTGTGCCTCATTTCCAGGAAATCTTCAGGACAACAGATGCTCATCACACAAACAGGGAATAAAGTTTGTGTTGGGCCGTATTATCAATCATTTTATTTTGTCTTTGCAGTACAGCAGGCAGTAAAATTTACCAGTTCATTCGGTTACTCTACAGTAGATATTTTTTTATGACTTAAATCCGTCAGTTTAGGCTTTTTTCAAATGAAATTAGTAGAGATTGGTCACGAAACAAAGCTCTCAGGGCAGCCAAGTGAACAGGTGAACTATTACTGCCGGGTGGGTTGTGTGTAATGCTTGAAAATCAGGTGACTGGGGAATTTATTCCATTTCAGAAAACAGTCGCGTGCATATATCCAAGAATTTCACAATTCTACTGAGAGAGCCGGTTACCTACCAACTTCCAACTCCTACTGCAAGAGAGGGTTTCCTCTTAACGTGATACTTGTGATTATTATTTAGTGACTGTGAAGGGCCAGCTGACCCATGTAAAATGAAGTTATTGAAATCAATTCACTTCTATGACAACTTTGTTCCGCATATATTGCATTAATGAATTCATCATCAAAATATCAATTGTGTAGTCAATAGGAGTAGTTCATTTTTTAATGATAACTTGCAAAATTCCAGCCCAGGAAGCCGGCTTGATTTTAGGCGTAATTCTGAGTCTGTCGAGGTGATTCAAATTGGAAGGATTTGCAGAAAACTGAGCTCCCTGAAATGAACATAGATGAAATATGGAGACCGTTACAAGGTTTGTCACCGAACTAAAAGATATGAAGTATTAGGAAATACGCAGCTTTGAATATGAATTAGTTCGTTACCCTAATCTATTAAAAACCTTGAAAAAGATCTACCGTGGAATTCTGACCGATAATTTCACTTACGACTATCATTCATAAGTAAAAATTAATCTGTAAACTGTCAAAAATTATTCTGGAAATGCATGGTGCAGATTTCAAAAACACTCTAGAAGGCCACACTTTGAACGTGATGCTGTGTTCTTGAACTGGCGTCACGCTTGAAGGAACTTCACCACGAAGCTGCCGAGGAAACAGAACAACATCTGGTCGTCTTCAGAGAGAGGTCCATGTTCAAGGCAAATTAACAGGCACCTTCCAATACCTCGTGCCAGACCCAGATATCCGAAAACCATGCTTCTACGCAACAATGAGCTCGGAATTTATAATCCGCGATCGAATCGGTCCGCCCGCTATATTGGCAGGAGTAGCTGGTCGGGATAGGGCTGGTGTGTTACATCCGCCGAATTTGCCTCTTCAGTAACTGTGGTTGTCAAACCCGAGCTGCGGATGGTTATTTGTGGGTTAGAGTGTTTTTTGGGGAATTTTGAGCTCAGCGAGTACCCTAGAACATGCAGCATATTTGACCCAAAATCTTTCAATATTTACACAGAAAGACTGGATTGAATTTTGCGATATTTTCATTCGTTCCATGTGCCTTTAAAATACATATAAAACGAACCTCAAGAATTTTTGCTTTACTATGGCTGCTCTAGGAAAACGCTTCGCATGGTGGATCCTATTTTTTTAATTTATCATCTTTCTTGTTATTTTTCTTTGCTTTTTCATTCGCGTGGCTGTTTCGATTTGTGGCAGTTTGAATTTGTACGAGTTCTATGAGAAGAAGCATCGGTCAGTAACGCCTTTTGCAAGCCGATGCTACAGGTTACACCTCATGACCTTATACATAACTCTAACATTTTGACTGACATTTTTTAATTCATTTATTTGGTTAGACATTCATTTGGATAAATTCTCAAAAAATTTCCTCCATGGAACTAATATATATTCCACAATTCCCTGGAGTGTAATAACTCGTTTTAAATTTTGACGAAAGTCATTATCCTAATCAGCTTCGTTGAAAAGGGTTCATGCAGCGTACGAAGGTTCAAGCTTACATTTTAAAAATTATTGCGCTATGCTGTGCAACAGGGCTGTCGCACTTTGTTACTGAAGCAAAATTTACAAGTGTGTTTTTCATGTTAAAGCTGTAGTGACAATAAATTAGCAGTACATAAAAATTGTGGAAGATATATAAAAAAGACAAGAAATGTGGCTACCTCACAAACGCAGGGAACACGCTGTGAATAAGAAACAAACTTGTCAGGCCTTTCCCCGTTGTTGCGTGCTTCAGAAAAGGTAGAGAATTAATGAAGTCGATCAATGTAAGCGAGCAGTGAATAATGCGAGTCTGACACCAATTTTACTCTGGTTTTGGAAATGTTGCAATCTCTGAGATTGAAAAAATAATTTCAAATCGAGTGACTGTAGTATTTTTAGAATGGAACGATTTGGTGAATTCATAAAAAAAATTTGTAGGGTAATTGATGGTCACTTGTGCACTAAATGATCTCAACAAAATTTTTTACTTGCAAGGAAGCGTGGATGTGCGAACGAGCATCTGGTTGTTGCACAACAAATGATCTTCGGAAGTAGAGAGTGCTTCCGTTGAACCATTCAAGCTCTCAATATTACATGATTGAGCATTTTAATTTAGCATTTAAATGACTGCGTGCTCGTTAAAGTTGCAGCAGCGATCTCAATAATGGAAATTAAATTTGCGCTCGCGATGGATGTGAGCATGACGCAATTACTTGCGACCCATAAATCTATTCGAGATAACAGCGCGCTGTCCCCCTAAATTATACGATTTGCATCGAGTTCTGCATATATGGAGACGAGCAGAGTTCACGCGCGGCTGCTGCCTGCAGCGCAGCTCCGGTTTTCAATCCAATTAATCATTTTGTATCGTGTTCGCTTCGATAAATCTGGGACTTGCGTCAAGAAAGTTGTCTCATGGTTAAAAATTGTTGTATTCATGTAGAATATAGAAGTGGAACTCTATGAAAATGTAGCTCAAGATGAAGTTCAAACGCTGGTTACTTAATTAAATTAATGGTGGGATATTTCCGTGCCCGTGTGATACTGTGTAGCGTGCAAGGTTTTCTACGCTCATTTATTATATCATAGCTTTTCTATTGCTTCATATCAACAAAGCCGTGTATTCAACTGTGTTCTGAGAAATAATTTCATAACTCAGAAGCACAATTGAAAGACCAATGCAATTGTTATTTGAGCTTAATATCTCGCATGACTGCACAGTATTGAAGAAATCATGTCCTCGATTTTCTCTTCTACATCTAAAAGAACATACAACAAATTACGTCCGTGTGTTCGTTAGCGGGCTGACAATGAAGGTAACTTTCAATCTTTTTGCTAAGTTCATTCCGAGGTTTTGAAGTGCGATTTTTTCAGAGATCTTTCTTTCTTAACTACAAACCAAAATTTTTGTACGTGATATTTTTTTCTAGATTTAAGTCTGATCTTTTCCCCAGCATATTTTCCTGTACCATTTACTCTATTATTCAGCAATTCCTTATCAAATTAATTGAACCGTCAATTCATGTATTGACAAAGTACACTAAGGGCTTAAAAATCCTCAACTGGAAGTATGACAGAGCAAGCAAACAATTCCATTTCACTATTAAGGATGGTAGCACACACTTCGTTATTTTGCAACAAATTTCCAAGTTTTTGCGCGACGAAGACTCAGTTCAATTGTCTAACTTGAGACAGCTTGGATCGTCCTCTTTCCACCCAATGGAGGGGCTCAGAGGAATTGCGAAGGTATTCTTGACCCATCAGTGTAAATTCCAGTGACAATTTCCCCCTCACAGAAATTAATGATGACAAACTTGGCCCAATAGAACACGTGAGCTGGCTGGCGCACTATCGATCCTATGTTAGCTTAACCAAACGACTTTCATATCTAATGCAAACAATGTTAATACACGGCGCGTCCTGCGAGAGCGCCCAAATGCAGCAATGATGCTTTCAGCAAACTTTGCGAGCTCTCCGAAGGAACGCTAATAATTACGATGTATCATGATGAGGTTGCCGCGTGTTTAGGATTAATGAGATAAAGGCATGACCGTTTAGTTCAAATTCACGGGAATTAGATGAGCTTACTTGAGTTTACAAGTTTAAATCGTTGATCTTTTTCTACTGAAATGGTTGAGCTTTGTTGTAATGCCAATCTTAAGCATAGGGTCGAGTTGAAAAATGCAGTCTTTATCCTGATTGGAGTTAGGGGTCTATGAAGCTGGGGTCTCAACGTTGGGAAATGAAATGTTAGTGTCTACAATGTTCGGGTCTACATACTAGGGAGGTCTATGAGGTCACAGTCTGTAAAGGTGAATTCTGTAAAGCTTGGGAGGTATTTAAAGTTTGAGTCTATAAAGTTGGTCTACAAAGATGGGATCTATAATGTTGAGGCCCACAATTTATGAGTTACAATGTTGAGGTCATGTTTTGTTTATAATTTCGGGATTTATAATGTTTAGGTGTATAATCCCGTAGGCTTATAATGTTTAGAACAATAATGTTGAGGTCTACAGTAATGGGGTCTGTGACATGACAACTTCTAATGTAGAAAATGACGTTGCCAAAAGGCGAAGATGGAAATGAACACCTTGTGACATTCCATTGTAAATGGCCTGCACTTCAGGCACTCAAAATTATGGACATTTTCTAGGTGTAAAGTGACTACCTCAGTAGCTAAGCGTGCTTATTGATTTCTTTATGCCTGCTAAGTTAACTTCTAGGCATCGGCTTAAAATTCCCGAACAAGTGTGTTTTTTCCGAATCGGAGAACGGATTGTGAAAATCCAAGATGGATCACTTGGAAATAACAGAGACGAAGTGCAGCCCGTCATAGAACTTCGTTCATCAATTTCGTTGACCCTAAACAAATTTCACAAAAATTCGTTAATCTATGAGTGCCATGAAAACTTTTGAAAATTGTTTCTTAGATTAGGGTGTACAAGTACAACATTGTTCCTAATTTTCTTCCTGTTAGTGAAACACTTCGTTTTCTTTCTCTTTTATCTCTATTGCATTTAATCTAGCAATGCTTCACATGAAACGATTACAGCCCTTCGGCAGCTCGGTTCCCGACCTGAAGAATTTAATAAGCACTGTTGGATGTGAATTTGAAGTTTTGTGTTCTAAGAACAACAAATAAATTTGCATTTTGAATTATTTACAGTGCAAACTGCGCTTCAATTTCCCAATTCACTCACGTCCATTCAGTTTTTATGTGTGATGCTCGCCTACGCCGTCCAGGTATAGATTTGTGTGAACACCAATGAAAGCTAAGAGTTTTTATCATACAGTGAGTGACTTGCAAAAATTGTAAGCTCATTTCAATTGGATTTTGTGCTGCAGGGGTTTCGTGCACTTGAAAATCAGAATATTCTTGTACGACCGACTTTCAACACATAAAATTAGAAAATTATTTTTAGCTCTGCTCGCAATATAATTTTTTTTCATCCTGTTTTCTTCACTATTTCCTTACTCAACAAAGCATGTCAAAGCAACATTCATTCCTTACATTTCAGCAGATAATGCATGAATATTTTGATTTTTTTCAGTGACAGAAAATGTTGGCAATGACGAAGGCAATAAAAGTAGATGCTATCACGAGAGAAACTAGCGCAAATAAAGCAAAGCACACACTACTGATATGGACTATACACAAACTCGTTCAAATTTTATTTTCAAATGCCAAACAATTAAAATCTAAGGCAGCATTTTCTGCACAAGAAATATATAATTTTCATCACGGAGTTTTCTTGATGGAACTTTTCTATGTCTTTTTTAGGTTTTGCTGCGTAACAGCAGATTATTTCATGGAAGCTCCATAGTTTCTGCTTTCGATTTATCATTTCAATTTGGGATTTTTTTAAATGCTCTCTGGCGTTCTTTACATTTTGCTTCGTTACTTAACCAATCTCTTCGTGATCACTATATCGATCTCCACACTCCCTCACCATGATCACTGTCACTATCTCCACACTCCCTCACCATGATCAATGTCCCGATCTCCACACTCCCTCATCATGATCACTGTCACAATCTCCACACTCCCTCATCATGATTACTCACTATCTCCACACTCCCTCACCATGATCACTGTCACGATCTCCACACTCCATCATGATAGTTGCTCTAAAAATTAATGTTACTTGCGCTTGAAGTTAACTTGACTGAAATACAGTAGATTTTTGCTTGAATTAAGCAAATTTAGAGAGCCAGAATTAACAAATGGATTTTGGCATCGTTTTTAGGTGAATATTTTAAATGTGTTTGCAGTATCCCAACATTTCAATTTTTAAAGTTGAGTAATTATTGTTAATTATATGAGCATACTGTAATAATTTTTATTTCATTTTCACATCGATCATAAAACTTATCGAATTTCACAATTAAAATCTTTTATTTTAGCTCATCGATGCTGTGAACATTTAAAATTTGTACAAGCACATTCGGAGGAGCATAAATGTCAATTTCATCTTTACTATCACATTTAGCACACACCACACACACACGCACACACCTGCATGTGAATTTTACACCCACACACACACACCTGCATTTGAGTTTAGGTCAGACCCACGAGAGCCACTGCCCGCCTCCCCTGGCCCGCCAGCCCCCCCAGCTTGCGGCGGCTCCCAGCAGATATCATTTTATCTTGTCTATTAGAGGACCATCGATCAATCCATTACAGACGTTTTCGAAGCCTTTCCGCGACGCTCTTTATTCAGATTTTTTTTGCTAGCGAGGATCTATTTTCCTCTTCATTAGATTTTGTGCCCGTCTTTAGATGAGCTTCAGAGATGCAAATTCAGGAGCTATCTTCATTGATACTCTCCTTCGAGTCGCATACAAATTTCGTCTTGTGGGTTGGCTGGATCACAATGCTGCGTCCGAGTAACTCGTCCAGTCTTCTCAAATACTTGCATGTTTCTTCGTACGTAATTCAATTTAAGACGGCCGTCTTAAGTGTTTTCATTGTTGAATCTGTGTTTAAGAATACCACCTCTGAGGAGGATGCAGCTGTCTTATTTGGTAGAATTAGTGATCCCAGGAAATAATGTGAGAGGTGTGGAGGAATAGGTCTTTGACCTATACAGCGTGATATTCCAGTCTGCTTCACATGATTGGCAAGCATTTGAGTGCTTTTCTACGCAGACGAGCTTTGTCACATGACCGTCATCTGATTTACTATTGTATCGCAGTGGAAGTTCCATCAACCTGTCTGAATTTCTAAGTTCATGAGTGGTACATTGTTGACAGCGCATGAAAATTTCAGCATCTCCGACTGATGGCTTATTGCACTACTTCCGCACGAACGAAGGCAAACTTAATGCCCAGCAGTTAGCGTGTCGTCGGAGTGCAGAGATCAAGTTGAAACCGATACCAATTATTCACAGATCTGCGGATCTTAGTTCACGGCCGAATTTTGACACATCGTGAGTCTGCTTCCATTTTAATTGCTGCTTCTTTCATTGGGTGAAGGATTACTGATTACCATTGGTTGCTATTGTAACTAAAATCCAACTAGGTTTGCCTGATGTTATGCATCCGTACTAGATTGTGTTCTTTTGCTCCTTGTACTTTTCACAGACATTTTTTATTGCGTACGATCTAATTTGTATAGCGGAGCAGCTCGCGTAACGACGAGTGTTTTGACAAAATGCAGTCACGCGAGTAAATCTTGGATTTTCACGCAATAATATGCATGTGAATGCCAGTTTCTCTGCGCACTGGCGGCGAGACAACAAGCGATTACATGCTTTGGCGCAGATCTTTATGAGAGAAAGATTGTCTATATTACGGTGACATCCAGAGTTCTCTTGGTGGTGCACAGAATCACTCGTGTTCTCTTTTCAATTAAATGTTACGTGACTTGCTCAGTCGTCTTCGCGATCAACCAAGATTAACGTTTTTGGAGCTCGACTTCCTGAAATTGAATTATGAGTTTGCGAAAAAAAATTTTCTTCTATAATACTCGATTCGTTGTACTTCGTGTTTAATATCTTGAAGTTTTAATTATTAAAAGTTGTTTACTCATTTCTGAAGCATTTTGTCCTCAAATGACTGAATTCTTCCCACCTGAATTAACATTGTTTTACTGAACATTGTTAATTACAAATAATTACTAGCACGTTTTGTCTGAATAGAGTACACTTTCTAGCATAATTTATTCGGCACGCAATCCAAATTAGTTGTGTATTTCAAAATTTTCAACATTTCAAAGGATCTATTTCATGCTTAGCGTAGTTCATGGTAAAACACACTACCACATAACTCATGGTGAGCTCATGGTCGCCCAAATGCATGTTTTCACCATAGCAAGCCGTGAAGTTACGGAGTAACGAAAACAGCCCCGTTAGTCTTTTACCATCGTCTAGGCTTAACACAGGGCGCCGCTGAGTGATTCGTTCTTCTTCGAAGAATAAGGAAGAAAAATGTACTAATCGTGCTCCAGGTTCAAGAGGATGAGAGCAAAATGATTTGAATTGAAATATCATTTGAAGGCTTGCAGATATTCTTTGAATGTTAACATCTAATTCAATCTTACTTCCTTCTTTGAGCAATCCGAAACCTTTCCTAATTTTAAATTTTTCTTCGCAAACCAACGCATTTCAATCTCACGCTTTTTCTTCTTCATTTGCTCTCCATAATTCTCTAATTCTCTCGGCTCGACTTCAAAGAGTTCCAGAAATTTAGTTGATTTTACATACTAAACGCAAAGCAGTACATCGACAATGCAAACAAGTCATAGTTCAGTATGTGTTTAGGTTATTTCTAGTTTTTTTATGAAAGAAAATTCTACATTGGAACTCCCACAACTGTTTCTCGAGTTTAAAATCCTCAAAAATTCCCTTATAAATGAAATTGTTTTGAACAATGATTTTACGCAATTTATTTTCCACAAGCGATGCACAAGTGGATTGTTTCTCAAGTCTATCTAAATGGACTCATTAGAGTATAACTTGCTGTGAGCACGAATAAAATCAGCAACTTCTAGGGTATAGAAACATCAAAGCTATTTTAAAGTGTTCAGTTATGTTCTACCTAATTCACTAAACCTAGCTGCACACTAGACTGATCAATGAATTGATTCGTTCAAGATTCGTTGATTAAATTTTCAACAATAGGTAATATGGGGTACATGAGAACAGTATATTGTAGAAAAGACTTAAAATCAGACTAAAGATCTACGTCATTAACCATGGTAAATAACCCTATCAAGATGTAGTATTCCGATCGAAATAGGGATTCTAGATTCGTTTTGAAGGGTTTGTGAGAACTCTTTTGACGGATCTTAGCAGGATTCGAATTTCAAGTCTTGGTTCCAAGGAAGTGGGTGCCGTGTTGCGACACAGCTTTTGAAAAATAAGGAAATATGAAGATATTTCTACTTCCTTATCATTCGAAAGCTTGGTCACGAGACAGTATTCTCTTCATTGAAACCAAGACTTCGAATTCGATTCTTGTTGAGATAGAAAAAAAGTTCTTGGAAAATTTTGTTTTCACATGCAACGCTATCGCAAGGATGTCGGTGACCAAAGCTGAAGTCGTACAGCTTGAGTGTGTGTGACACCGAGGTTGCCGAGTCTTGATTCAATGATCTGTAATGCTATAGAAATTTGCGTTAAATTGCGCTGAGTATTTCAGAAGTTATCATGAAATGTTCCCGAGAACATGAGCGAGGTGAAGTAGTTGACGTCATAAGCTTTTAGCGCCGCCCTTGAGCCGTACAGAGGAAGTAGAGCTCATTGTCGAGTCACGTTAGAACTGTGAACATCAGCTAGGGGAATGGTGAAATGATGGCTATTATCCATGGTGATAGTGAAACGATGTACGCCATCTTTGGTGCTGGTGAAATGATGAATATTATCCATGGTGATAGTGAAACGATGTACGCCGTCTATGGTGCTGGCGAAATGATGAATATTATCCATGGTGAGAGTGAACCGATGTACGCCATCTATGGTGCTGGTGAAATGATGAATATTATCCATGGTGAGAGTGAAACGATGTACGCCATCTATGGTGCTGGTGAAATGATGAATATTATCCATGGTGAGAGTGAAACGATGTACGCCATCTTTGGTGCTGGTAAAATGATGAATATTATCCATGGTGAGAGTGAAACAATGTACGCCATCTATGGTGCTGGGGAAATGATGATGGTCATTTAGAGTCATGATGAACTGATAAATGTTTTTCATGGTGATAGTGGAACGATAAAAATCAAATATAATGCTGGTGAAATGATGAAGTTGATTTATAGTGAGGGTCAAATGATGAATATCACTCGCAGTGATGATGAAATGATGAATATCATCTGCTGTGATGGTGAAATGACGATAAATATCTACAATGATGGTGAAATGGTGGATATCAACTTCAGTGACAGTGAAATTGTTAATATTATCTACTGTTATTTTGTAATTAAAATTGTCATTTCCCGAAACGATAAAATAATGAAAATTTTCTCGCTTGATAGTCGACGTCACTGGTTTTAGGCTAGATAGTATCATAGAAATCCAAAACGAAACAAAACTTTGTTACAAAATTTAATGTATTTATGTTGGAAGAGTTTTCTATTTCAATGAATATCAGGAACATTATGGCTCCCGCTGGTGGAGCCTTCGCTTGTCTTCTGGTAGGATAGGTAAAAGCTTCTCACGTCGATCTGTTTACTGGGATTGAAAGCTGCGAGGTGGCGGACTGAAGCTGTTTACAGAAGTGTAGTGTGGAACCAAACGCACCTTAACAGACACGATGAGTGCTTTTATGCGGCTCATCAGCAAGCGGTGTGAGGAGGGCGGCACATAATCTTACACTTTTAGAATGAAAAATGCTGCTGCAATTAGGTCAATTTGTATTCCCTTAGATTGGATAGATCAAATAAGTTCAAACCTCCCAAACCTCAACAAAAGTATTTCAAAGAGATGAGGGAGAAAGGCATCATTAAGGATGCAGTTTACGGAAAGGGAAATACGTGCACGTGTGTCCCCACATGCCGCTCATGGAAACAATAGGAAAGAATTTTATGAAACTGGGTAAAAGTTAAAGAAGGAATTCAGTCCGAAGCAAAATAGAAGCTCATTCTATTTCAACCAAACAAAGGTCTGCTTAACCTTCAGCAGTGAACCTCAGATCTCCTCCTTAGAAACAATAATTCCCATAGATCGAAGAGTTGTCTCCTTGTATAGTAAAAATTTCTGAGGGGATTTTTATTCCCTCAGGATAATAATTCTCTCTGGGGGTTAATCAATTCCCAGATTCCAATAATATTATTGAATTGAGTTCAGAGTTAACTGATGTTTCCTTCCTGTATGAGGGAGGTATTGCTTATTATGGTAACATATAGGACGCAGCTGCAGACGATACGAGTCTTCTTTTCCATCGTTTTCTTTTGAAATGGTAATTCAGTGCATAGACCAAATTGCTTGATTAAAATTTGACTGTGAACACACATTAAAGCTGATAAGCCCAGCTGTCTTTTACTTCACCATGAAGTCCTTAGCTTTATAGTTTTCCAGTAGAATCTTCAGCATCATTGAAAAGATAAAAAACTAATTCTTATTCGCATATGTTGAGTATTTTCTATGGGATGCCGAAAATACAATGGTATAGGTTCGGAACATACCAGGAACGTCGTATAAAATGTCCTGTGTTTATTCAAGAGTCTGTCTCACACGAGTTTCTCTTTAGAAGATAAGGCCCCGCTAGATTGACGCCGCAGCTCCCACATCAGTGTGGCATTGTAGGGTCGCAGGAATATACCGAGCGCAAATCATCGTCTCGTTTTGAAGGCATTGTCGCAGTGCTGCAGACTGCAGTTCCGCTTTAAACGCAAATTTCCATCGGCTTCTGCAAGTAGAGGCTTATGCTTTTTTTCTCTTGTGCCTTGTTCCACGGCGCGATTATTTTCTTGCAGGATTTCCTTTCAGGGGCCTTCAAGCGGAAATTACTCCCCTGGCGTTACGCCATCACCTTTTTATGAATCATTGCCCGGTGGAAAGCTCTGCCAACCTTCTAGGATGTCGTGTTTTGAGCCACATTAGCGACCGGGTCGAGTGAGTCTGAGAAAATTGTGTGAGTTGCGAAACGTGTTTTTAAATGAGCCTTTGGCTTATAGAGCCGTAAATTATCGCAAAACACACGAGTTCGATTGGATTCTTTCATCGATTCTCTTTCTGGTTTTGATACAAGATGCACGAGTCGAATTTTTGAATATGGTAGCATGCGCAAGCTTGAATTCCTCTACATTACAATGGTCTCGAGTGGAGATTCACTTCAATTTAAATGTCGCGAGAAACACTGGGTATGTGACAGGAACTGCCACATCGTTCAATAAGTCAGTCTGTTGTACTAAGGTATTAGTGAGACTATTTTTTTCCAGTCCATTGTTTGCGCTCCACCTATTCAGTCACGGACACACCCCTATGAAGTTTAGAAAGCGATTTGCGTGTTCTTTGTTTAAAAAACAACGGATTAATTTTATCAATTATTTCTCGAACACGTTTACCCGGTACTCTTTATGTTTGTATTTTTTTCGATGTGCACGGAACACCTGCGCAGTGGAGGCCGCGCGCTACGTTATGACTAACTGGCCGAGAGAAGTTGAAAGAACTCGACTGGTAGATAAAATGCCACAACGGCGGTGGTGAATTTATGAATATCATCAAAAGTGATGGTCAAAAAATTACTTGTCTCTTTAGTGCTGATATGGAGATTATTTTGCAAGTTAATGCGAAGAGTACATGTTGGCTTTGACCAAAGATGGAAGATATTTTGTTGGTTTAAAGAGAAATTATTAGGATTTTTAGAGCATGAGTAGTGAATATCTGAGAAATTCTAAAACTTTCAGGATAGAAAATGAGGCTCCGATTTACGAAATTTGTTGTCAGAAAATTTGCGCGAAATTTGTTGACGCCACAGGCTACGCTAGGGAGTTGTGAAAACTTTTGAGCGGCATCGAACACCAAAACAATTGCGTCGGAGATAGGAACTCTCATCTGATAAGCCGTGTTTTGGAAGCAGGCAGCGGGAAACATCTCGTTCTGGTAAGCAGAATCTCGCAAAGCATCAATCAGTTTAAAATTTACGAGTTAATTTAAATTTAATAATGTCGAGCAAAGGAGTTATTATGACGGAAAGTGAATCTGCTAGCTGCTTATCACGTGTTTAAACTGAAAAATATCGAGAGAAAGAATCATTGTGTCTAAGTGAATCTTCCCAGCTGCTAATTACGTGTTTAAACTGAAAAATATAAAGTGAAAAAATTATTTCACCTTAAAATGAATCTGTCGATCTACTTCTCGGGTATATACTAATATAATATGGATCGCTGAGCTAGCAAGGCTTCTGTATGTGTCCAATGATGAAGGAAATTGGTGCTTGATATTTCGTGACGGAAGGCGCATAAATGTTAGTATAACGCGGAGTGCGGCAATCAAACTTGCAATCTCAAGAATGCGGTGGAAGCTTGAAAATGCAGGGTTGACTGCGGCACCCTATGTATTCCGTATCAATTTACTCTACGGGCACTTTGAACCGCGAGAAAGAAAATTATGTAAAACATTACACATCGTACCAACTTTTCTCATCATGAAATATTTGCTGACAGTGAATGAGTTCTCTTGGGCGATGACTGCTCGAATGAAAAACTATGCAGTAGTTAATTTGAAGGAATAAATGATGAATATTCTCAACACCACGTGATTCGGAATTCAGAGCCTTTTCCTCATTTGCGTTAGTCAATTACGTATATTTGTTAGAACTTGTCAACACTCGCGCAACGCTTCACGAGTCCGTTCTTCGATGCCAATTCCAATTATAGAATTAAATTACTTGTATCAGGCGGGAGCTTTTTTTAACTGCAAGTACCCAAACTATTGCCTCTGCTGCTCTCGTGCTCTGAGCGATGCGTTTCGGTGCGGTAGTCAGTTAGACGCAGTTGCTGTTTTATTTCTACATCTTTTATTCGTTCAGCTGTAAATTCAGAAGAGAATAGACAGGACATGTTCGCAATAATTATTCTAACCCAGGGAGTAAAAACTTTTGCAGTGAAATTCTTCGTCGAGTTTTTATGCTCCGCTTAGGAATTTCAGGCAAGTTAGTGTTTGTTTTCCAGAGCACAGGTCTAAGGGATAGCTTCTTTGGTGTAGTTCAAACGTTTCCACTTGAAAATAGCAGGTGTTTGTTTCCGTATTGAACAGAAACATGTTTAATGATGTTCAGTACCAACAAATATCACTGCATCATCATTGTGAGCGATACAACGAATACCATTATTTCCTAATGATATTTTGAAGTTGAGTTCTAGAACTTAAATTACCTCTTCACCTCCTAAGTTGGAAGTATCAAAGTAAAACTGAAAAAATTCTTGATCGGAGCACAATAATGAGAACCGAAAAACTAGAGCTCTTCGAAACATAAAAAAAACACAATGACAAATTCTCCGTTTAACGAATTAATTTGCCTAACGTTTTTAAAAGCGTCAGTACAGTTATTAATTATCTCATACATCCTGCTTAGAACGTCATTTTAACCTCTCGCTGAGCGGCACAAACTGACGCAACATCCACACTCTCACCCTACATCGCTTGCGTTCGACCCTCGCACTTCTCTCGTCCTGGACTCCAGTTCAGCCACCGGCCAATCTTAAGGCCATTCTTCTTCATTTCCGCGACGATATAGTGAGGCTACTTAGGATGAGCGCTGCTCTTGCTTCTTCAGGTGTGACTTGTTTTTACTGAGAAGAGTTTCTGTGCTGCTTCGGCAAATTGTATCGGACCAACTTGGCTGATTTGCAACGAGGCTTGGCAAATTTTACCTCATGTATGTTTGCACTGTTCTATGACCATTAATTTTTTGCCTGGATATTCATAAATTTTTGCGATTTTATTCGATTTGATTTTATCATGAAATTTGCCTCTTTTTGACTGTTTTTTTGGACGATCGCAGGGAGTAAAACGATGTCTCTAAAAGTAATATAAAGAATTACCAGTAACAAAAATAAGTACTGGTATGAGCTTTAGAACGAGTTCTCATACTTGAATTTACTGATTACTCACGCTGATTATACGCTAGGAAAATATTATATGTGAAAACCAGGCCTTCTGAATATTTCATTGAGAAATACTGCATTATTATTTATGACCTCTTCATGAGGACAGATCTATTGTCTCTGTGGGAGTTGGTGTTCACTGGAGGAAGACGTGAGGTCTGGAGCTGAAGGCTAGTCAAGTCTTTCTCTGATTGTTATATAAATGTTTCTTATTTATACTATTTATACTATTTGTGGAAAAATACATTTCGGTTCACGGTTTTTTTTTCAGTGTATATTTCTTCTTTCATGACCCTGCAATCTAACTTAATCTTCTTTCCTTCCCAAGCTTCTTTCAATCTTGCTGCCCTCATGCGCCTGATGTTGGCACACACCTTGTGTACAATTTGCAGTGCAGCGTATCTCTATTCAGTTCAGCGGGTACAACACAGTTTTTCTTGTTCTAAATAAATAGTGCGTTCATTATTTTTCCAAATGAAAACACCTTCGCTAGAGTTACAGATGCTTCTAACTTTTCAGCAATTCAAATCTAATTCGTCTCCGCGTGATGTACATGAACTTCATTTTTCGTCAAGCAATTGTGCTCTCAACTGTGCATCATTCTATGTATTATGTCAGTCATTTTCAATTTCATTTTAATCTTGTTCTAAAATTCGATCACACAACTGCAGAATGCGTGATTCTCAAGTCGGTGTATTACTCTGCGTAACTTTGCTATCAAGAAGAAAGCGTCGACGGCGTTTTTTCAGAGAGCATATCACTTCAAACGTCCTATTAGTATTACTCAAAAATTTATATTTCTCGTCTATTTATTAAATGCGAAAGAATTTCATTTCATGCGAAGGGATTTCAATGATGTAATTCTTTCAGTAGTGAAGTCTCTGGAGTAAATGAACTTATGTGCTTTTCATTTTGGGTGGAACTTCTAGTCGAAGTGGAATTTTCTGACTTGAAGCAAGAATACGTGATAACCTCATTTACAAGATACTTGAGTTAGTTTTGTTGTTATTCTAACTTTCTCTACATTGTTGTGTGGAGAGTGAGTTATTCTTTCTATTAATTGGTACAGCCTCGATTTTCAACATCACTACACTTCACTACATTTTCAAAATCACTTCAAAAATCACTACATGCATTGCTTCTATTTCTTTGATGAATGAAACTGTTTTACAATGATCAATAATAACTGCAAAAATTGGAACAAGGTTAATGGTACTAATTTCATATTAGATAGAGCGTTTATTTCTTCAGCCATCGTATCTTGCTACTACGCATTTTTGATTGAATAATTCAATGAATAAGAGTATGAGTGTGCTTCATGATGTTATGCAGTTAACGCTGAATTTCAGCTAGCAAATTTGTATACGCAAAGTAATTTAAATATCAGGGGTAAAGCCCGTAGACTTTTTCCTCCAAATTTCTGATGAAAAGTAACTGAAATGCAGGTTTCAAACCCCGTAGACTTTTTCTTTATGCCTTGATTGCATGGAAGAACACAGATATGTATGTAAGAGTAGTGATGGAATTCCAAATTTGCAAGTTTTATTGTTAGATCATTATTTTTGAACCTACTTCCATGATTTGTTATCCGTTGTTACGATATCAGAATATCTGCATAGCTCCTTCAAGTAGAATTTATTGCTTCTTTTACTAATCTCGTTTATTACAAGCATGAAGGTCAGCTGATTTACATGTACGATTAATCCAAAACCACACAATAATTCCTGACCCGACTAAATTAAGCCAAATGGCTTACGATCATCATGGTTCACTTTCATTCCTGTGTTTATAAGCACTTTTACAGAATGCTAGAGCAATACTTGAAGAACTTTTTACTGCAGAAATGGCTTAGGAATGCAAGTACGTTGATTTCGTCGTAAGAGATTGACTTCGAACACTTGCATAGAAGAGCTGATTTATCGCATGAGTCCTGTGTTGTGTCACAGTTGAGGATAAGGGAGGGAAGGAGAGGTGAGACAAAGAATAAAAGCTAAAAGAAAAATAAATGCATGTCTAAGAATCGTTCACCTCTAGGTTTAAAAATTGCAAAAGCCACTTAAAACTTATATTATTGTCACCTATGTTAACATCAACGATTTTGCAGTTAGGTCCCTCCTCAGGAGGATTTACCTTTTATATCTAGGTGTAAAATGGGATGTCCTGAGCGGCGAGATGTGTAGGCTGACTATTTGTTGAAATAGATTATTTTTTTTTCGTTACGGACAATCTTTTTCGGTGCTCTGCTTCTCAGTTTGTCAGTACCTACCAATTTCTTCCCCAACCTTCATCTTGTTTCTTAACCATTTATCTCAACTTACTATTTCTATGCGCTGTGGTTCTTGGCAGGAACACATCTTGTGCATAAATTCCGCTGTTTTTAAAATCCTAACTAAATGATGCTTTCTTCCTTCCTCTCTCTTGAACACTTTTGTTGCGGTTGGGGATTCTTTAACTGACGCAAAATCAAAATCATAATCATTGCAGGCTGGTCCATAAGATGAGATAGTCAGACAATCATGGTTGCATGCATTCAACTGAAGTATTGCTAAAAAAAAATCCGTGGACGGCTTAAATCGCTTATGATTATTTATCTGAATTGTTTGTAAATTTTACTAATCATTGTAATTAAATCAAATTATCTATGATGATATATAGTTCTTTTTAATAAATTCCTCAATCATTCGAACACAGTCGTATGAATGATTTTGATTCTATTTGCCATTGGATGGAGAACTAGATGTTTTGAAGTCCAATAGTTTAGTTCTGCTTCATTTGTTGTGTTTCATCTTATAAAGAAATAGTGTTATCCGTAGCACAACCTAACGTTCACTAAGGTAAACAATGTAATTGGCAAAAAATATTTAATGATTTTTTGTCAAATTTCAACGTTTTCCAATGACAACAGTACTGGTATGTTCACATGATTTTGATTTCATGTGTGTTGTGCTTAAACCTAAAGAGACCTTTGATCTGCAGAAGCTGCTTTGAGGAACATGTTTGTAGATTTAATTTGGGAGATTGAGAGGTAGAATTTTATTGCAAGCAATTTTTATTAAGTTTTATCTACGATTTCTTTGCAAGAATCAAAACCATCAATGCCAATTAATAGATTTCGTACGAAGCTAAATAGCTAATTTAGTATTGATATTTGAATGAACCTGATAAAATCAAAGAAAGACCCTTCATTTTGTTCCAAAGTTTATCCTGTGAAACATGTATTCAATTTTAGATTTACGTTAACTTACTATTTGTTCCCAAGATACGTCAGTATCGGCATTTCAAAAGACACGACAAAATCGAAGAATTTTATTTCATTGTACTCCCATGTTCATCTTGAGATCTATACGTTCTATTTTAAACACATCTTAAATCTTGTTGATTTCATGCCAACTTTTTTTTAAGCTGCTTCCATCGTGTACGCCACTCGTAATTAAGGCAGGTCTTCTTTCATACGAATGTACCCATTCCTCTTCACTTGGAGCAAAGTTTGTTAGCGCAGCTGCTTAGTCTGTTTCTGCCTTGGCTGGCACTCGTAATTAAGGTGGGTCTTGTTCTCTCTAATTCTTTCCAGTAGGGCGTCATTAAGCAGACCAGAGTGGGGCTCTCGGACGGGCAACTTCTCTGCCTCCGCGACTCCGTTCTCGCCCGCCGTTGCTGCTCCCGAATGTAGTCTTCGGATGCCAATATTTTTGAATCCCCTACCAAAGTTGAGGCGTGCCCTGTAGATTCAATGACTAGCAGCTAAGCAGGATATACACAAGTGAACATTGAAATTTGAAGCATGTCCTGCATATTATTTGAGTTACATCTCTGCAGGATGTACACACAGTACGGAAGTATTGAAATTTGAAGCATGTCATTCATATCATATGACTAGCAGCTATGCAGTGTATAAATACACTGGTATTGAGAGTTGAGACATGCTTTGCTGATGAAATGGTTAGCGGCTATGCAGGACACACACAGGTATTAAGGGTAAGGCATGCTGCACTGATTAAATGCCAATCACGTATGCAGTATTTACGTACGCATGTGTTGAAAGTTGAAGCATGTGCTACACACTGTACGCCTAGCAGCTGTGTATTATGTGCTCACACTTGCATTTGATGTACATTCAGGGCTAAGAACTGCAAAAAGATATAACTTGGTCGGTCGATATGTATATTTCTCTAATCTGTAAGATTGAATTGAATATTTGAAAAGAGCTTCGGGTTACGTATTATCAGGAACCTATTGAGATGTGCTATAAATAAATATTGGTTTTATTTTGTAGGCACAAAGTTCAAGAGTATTCAGAATTAATCCATCGATTAAGCTGCCTCGCAAGGGTTGCTTTTGACGTTTGCGCAGCTTGTTGCGCAGATTTTAATGAAGACTAGTTTTTATCAGGTATACGTTGCAAACGATTCCTCGTTATTTCTCAGAACATGATTCAGGATTTTGAAAATATTATATTAATAACCGAGAATGTAAAGATATTTTAAAGCGTTCAAGGTTCACTTTTTATAACCTTTACTTCGGATTCATAATTAAAGTCATGTATTCAAGCCCTTTTATGAACAATTTCACGTGTCAAAAAGGAAAATAAAGGAAGCAACATCATCTCCAATTACAGTTTATTTACTGACTCGTATTATTTACTCGTATGAAAATTTTGTCGTGCGCATTGCGCATCAAACCACGTAGGATCGAAAGCTAGAACAGCGCACGCTATTTATTCCTCTTTCTTGTATTCCAAAACCCAGAAAAGTATTTTGCTTTGGAATTTCTTATTCTTCCTCGAGTGTGCAATTTTCAGGTCTCCCAATAATATATTTAAAACTTTTCAGATTTGACGTTTGCGTTAACAAAAGCCATCAAGTTCTATTCTTATATCAATAATGAAAACTTATCCATAGATCAAAGTTTGAAAATTTTCCAGCAAATTGTTTTGTCATGCCAAAATTGGTTTAGGCTAAAATTTCACTTGCGTGTTTGAACAGATTTTACTCTTTTAATATTTGGAATTGAGTCAAAGGGATGCACAAAGATAATTACTGTAACTCTTTCTTCGAGAATTGTAAAACATTCAACTACGGACGCTTGGCATAAAGTGTGACGCAAAGATTTTCCCCTTTTCAAAACTTTGTTGAGAATACCATGCTTTACGTCAGTCGTTGAATCTCAATTTGATATTTATTTTAAATATAGAATTATTTCTAATGATGATGTATGGGAAGAATAGCATGAGAAGACGTGGGCTAGCTTAGTATGAAAGGATGAAGGATGTTTTTCCTGGAATTAGGGCATGGAAGGATGTTTTATCCTGAAATTATGGTATGGAAGGATGAAGGATGTTTTATCCTGGAATTATGGTATGGAAGGATGAAGGATGTTTTTCCTGGAATTATGGTATGGAAGGATAAAGGATGTTTTTCCTGGAATTATGGTATGGAATGATGAAGGATGTTTTATCCTGGAATTATGGTATGGAAGGATGAAGGATGTTTTATCCTGGAATTATGGTATGGAAGGATGAAGGATGTTTTATCCTGGAATTATGGTATGGAAGGATGAAGGATGTTTTATCCTGGAATTATGGTATGGAAGGATGAAATACTTTTTATCTTGGAATTAAGGCATAGATGGATAAAGGTATGAATGAACATGGTATGATCTGGCATCGAATTGTACAGGGACGGCACAGACTTATTTCTTATCAACGAATGTGATGTGCTTGCGAGGGATATTGGGATTTGGGATTTCTTAATTTCTTTCGGAATTTCTTATCAAACAATGTGATGTGCTTGCTAGGGATTTTGGGATTTGGGATTTCTTAATTTCTCTCGGAATTTCTTATCAAACTATGTGATGTGCTTGCTAGGGATTTTGGGATTTGGGATTTCTTAATTTCTTTCGGAATTTCTTTTCGAACAATGTGATGTACTTGAATAGGATGTTGAGGTTTATTTTAGAAATTGATTCGTCTGATCACAAATTTGGGAATGAATTTTTGCTCTTAGACAATCTCCTTTATTTTTCAGAGCTTATCAGAAAATAAAGCACTACTGTTTCTGTTCAGTTCACAAAGTCATTAATTAACATTCTTCGTAAACCAGAAAAAAGAGTAGCATTTCTATTAGAAGAATAAAATCTTTGCTTTGAATTTCAATGCAAGTCGCATAATTCATTCAGATTTCTCACGCAAATTGTGCATGCAGATTTTTTTGAAGTTTTAGTGAGGCGTCATTCTGCGCTCTTCGAAGGAACCAGAAATCTTTTTCTTTCCGTAAGGTCACATCTTTTTAGTCGAAGCCTGGCCAATGAGAATGCAGGAGGACGAAGTGTCCGTCAATAGGGAATGCGAAATAAGGTTTAGGAAACTGTTTGCCTTTGCCCTGGATTCGAACAATGTTAAGATCGCTCACGTTGGTTTACTTCCTGTTCTAAAAGTATAGTGATAGAGCAAGTAAAGCCAACAATTTTGCGTTATTTTAAAAGTTTGTCTCGAATAATTTCATTTGAACAGTGTGTTGGAGTCAATAGGAAACATTTTCCAAGCCTTCACCGATGTCAAGTTTACATCATACTGCCGGAATGGTGTTCTATTTCAACACTTTTCGCATCTACCTCGTGGCGGAATACAATTCTGATGCTGTGCACAGATGGCTCCTCAGGGGATACAACTATTGTATCTATGGGAATTAGCGCTCCCAGGGGGAGTATGTGAGGGCCCGAGCTAATCGTTAGGTAGGCTTCCTTTTTGTTTAAATAGGAAAGGTTTGGTTTTGTGACGGACCATCTTTTTTCGGTTCACTGCTGTCTTGTTTTTCAGAACCTACTACTTTCTTCTTCAACTTTTTCTTGTTTCATGATCTTCTTTCTTTGCTTACTGTTTCAGTGCACCTTGTGCATAGATTCCACGTTCCCTCAACTCCATACTAAATGGTGCCTTCCTCCTTCCTCTCTTAAAACATCTCTGTCGTGATTAAGGGAGGCTATAACACTCTTATATAATAACAATAATAATAATAATAATTATGTGCAAAGTTGGGATCAAGCACTTTTAAAACGTGTAATATTTGTTTTCGTCTTTATTGCGCCATTTTCATGAAGCCAATAATTGAAATTACTGGTTATAAGGTCCAACATGGGAATTCTTTATTAACTACGAGTCTGAACATTTTTGTTTCTGAGACGACGGTGATTCTTTGCTGTTGTTGTGGACTAACTCAGTTTTTCAATTGAAGATTTAAATCTGAATTCCTTCAGCAGAATGTTTTTGCCACACGTGTTTGGAGGTAGTTCATCAAGTTCTTTTTTTAAGCCGTCAAGACAATAATCCTTTTGATAAGAAAATGTAGTATATCTTTATTTTTTACTGTCTCATATTATCTGACAGGAGTAACGCTTTTTCATTTTATGAAAAAACACTATCAGATCATATCTTTACTGTTTCTTGTCAGTTGCTAAGCCGAAGGGTTAGATAGATGAGGGTTCATATCCATAGCAGTTTGTTCTTTCAATATTCCACGAAAACGTCTGCGTGTGAAGTAAAACGATCTTGTGATCTTGAGCGTTGGAAATTAGATTTGTCAAGCGTTGGAAATTAGATTTTTCAAGCGTTGGAAATTTTATTTGACGAGCAGTGAAAATTAAATATAGCAAGCAATGGAAAACAAATTTTGCAAGCGTTAGAAATTCGATTTGGAAAAAGTGTTCTGAAAGAAACCGGGATGTGCACAAAGGAAAAGACTTTGCTTGGAGAAGGGAGAGGCAGAAAAATGACACTAAATATCCCGGAATTCGTGCATCGTCAATGGTTTAAAGTGAGTTGAGTGTTGTGAAGTGAGTTGCGTGGAGCAAACTGAGTTGCATGGTGCAAACTGAGTTGAGTGGTGCAATCTGAGTTGCGTGGTGCAAACTGAGTTGTGTGGTGCAAACTGAGTTGCGTGGTGCAAACTGAGTTGCGTGGTGCAAACTGAGTTGCATGGTGCAAACTAAGTTGCATGGTGCAAACTGAGTTGCGTGGTGCAAATTGAGTTGCATGGTGCAAAATGAGTTGAGTGGTGCAAACTGAGTTGTGTGGTGCAAACTGAGTTGCAGGGTAAAAACTGAGTTGCGTGGTGCAAACTGAGTTGCGTGCTGCGAAGTGAGTTGATTGCTGCAAACTGAGTTGCATGGTGCAAACTGAGTTGAGTGCTGCGAAGTGAGTTGCGTGGTGCAAACTGAGTGGAGTATTGCAAAGTGAGTTGAGTGCCGCAAAGTGAGTTGAGTGGTGCAAAGTAAGTTGAGTGGTGCAAACTGAGTTGAGGTCTGCAAAGTGAGTTGAGTGGTGCAAAGTGAGTTGAGTGCTGCGAAGTGAGTCGAGTGGTGCAAAGTGAGTTGAGTGCTGCGAAGTGAGTCGAGTGGTGCAAAGTGAGTTGAGTGCTGCAAAGTGAGTTGACTGTTGCAAAGTGAGTTGAGTGGTGCAAACTGAGTTGAGTGGTGTTAAGTGAGTTGAGTGGTGCAAAGTGAGTTGAGTGGTGCAAACTGAGTTGAGTGGTGTTAAGTGAGTTGATTGGTGCAAAGTGAGTTGAGTGGTGCAAAGTGAGTTGAGTGGTGCAAACTGAGTTGAGTGCGGGAAAGTAAGTAACATAGCACAAAGCATGAGGTTCTCTGCGTGCAATCTGAACTCGTTAATATGTGTCGTGGTATGAATCCAAAGCTGAAACGAGTCAGGAGATAAAGGAAGATTACTTATTTTCACAATTTTCGGTAATGCGTTGTCGTTTCAGGTAATTCTATTGTTGGTGTGGGAGATGAATTCTTTGTACGTAGGCAAGTTCTATGAGTCTAGGAATCATTGAAGGAATTATAAAAAGCAGAAATGAGGTCCTAGCATTAGGAAAGGCAATCAACGAACATGTTGGGCAAAATTACAATTGGATGTTAAAATTTTCTTGAATGATGAAAAAGGAAAAGTGAATCGAAATCGAAATTTAAACGTTTTTATCAAGCTGTACTTAATCTTTGACCCATGGGGTACAGTTTACGTTGGAGGAGGAAGAAAAGGATAGGAAAACAGCACGTTTATGATGATGTTAAAATTTGAAGTGACTGGAAGGCTCACTAAGCATTGGAGTGCTAATTTTGGCGGTGGGTTTTATTATTTCATTTCATAGTGTGTTTCACATAGCAGTTCCTACTCATTGGCTCGGCTATGAGTGTTTTTTTTTTGTCTATACGAATGAAAATCCAAAAATCTTGTGAACTTTCTAGACTCCGAGAGATCTCGGAGCGCTCAGTTGAATTAATTTGGCGAGTCTTTCCACCAGTTTTAACGCTAAGCGCAGTGCTTGCTTGCTCTTGCGACTCTTGAGGGAATCTTTGCTTGAACCTCGGTGTGAAGAGCGCTTGCTACTTCAGAGAATCCTGATACTCAAGCTATCGTCTCGGCGGCCTCAGTTCAAATAATTAGATTAAGTGGCATCATATCACTCAGTACTCACCTTTTGTGCGAACCTCAGTTGGCATCAGAGTGGTTAATGTGAAGGGTCATTCCCCAAATGAGTTACCGAAGTCACCTCTGCGTGATCCGCAGTTGGATAAAATTTCAGTACCTCTAAGCAAATTCCAGTAGCAATGAGTGTTAAATACCTTGATTAATTCTCTTAATAAGTCTTCTAGGGGTTCTTTGCTCAAACCTTAGAATGAATCTTGAATGTCGTGATTAATTCCGCTAATAAAATTCCGAAGTGACCTCTGTATGAATCTCAGTTGGATTGAGTGTTGAATGCCTTGATTAATTCCCTTAATAAGTCTTCGGAGTGTCCTTTGCTTGAACCTCAGTTGGAATGAGTGCTTAATGCGTTGGTTAATTCCACTAATCAGTCGCTCGAGCAATTTGGTGCCGTGAGAGCGTGCACGATTTCTTGCCTGCGGAGCGAACCGTTCAATTGGTGTAACAATCTAGTTAAAAGCCCCCGTGTTCGATGGTTGCGCAAACAGAGCGGTGAGCAGTAATGTCTTGCTTAATGGAAATACATTTGCAGATTGCCTGGTTCACTGGTGCAGGTAAAGACAATCACTATAGCTGCGAGGGACAGTCAGAAACACCCACAAAAATAGACACTGTTTATAAGAAAAATTGTGTGTATGGCTATAAAAATATGGCGGTTAAACGGGTCGAACATTATGAAATTGATCACGTTGGTTCAAGAAGAGGAATGAATTGGTTTCAATTATCTGATGTGCTCTTGAAAACGACAATATCGGTGGATTTGGTATCAAGTCGTCAGTAATGGGTGGTGATCGAGTGAAGCAAAGTGCGAAGCTAAATTATTAGATCGCAAAAGCGGAAAAATGTTAAAAGTGGAGGAAAAGTCTGGTGCTGAATGGTTCATTGAAGTTTATTGATCCACAAAATAAACGAACAGGTAAAAATGAAAGAAAAGAAGTGCATTGAAACGCTTATTGAAATTTTTTGAAAACACAGAATGTGACGAACGGTTAAAAGTGAAGTAAAAATTGTGTACGGATAAATAAGACGAAATTTTGTGGAAAATGTTTATTGAAGCTTACAGAGAAGGCAACATAGGACAAAAAATGAGAAGTGAAAGGAAAAGTATTCGGAGGTCATGGTTTGTCAGAAGATTGGGTACTGAAACTATTTACAATTCTTGTGTCCTTGCCCTTTGGGTAAGATACAATTTTTGTGTCTGTAGGAATTAGCACTTCCATTGGGAAGATATGAGGTTCCGAGAAAAAGGTTAGGTAGGCTTTTCCGTGGTTGAAGTAGAGTGATTTTTTGTTCGTTACTGATTTTCTTTTTTCTGTTCATCGCATTTCTTTTTTCAAAATTTTGACTCACAAAGAAAACATTTATCCAGATCCATTTTTCAAAGCAGTGAACGTGGAATTACTGACAGTATTTTACATTGCGGCTTGAAAAAAAGGAAATTTGGAAACGGTGCAGTGTTGAAATTTTCCCGGTTCTTTTTAATATTTAAACGAGAGTCTGTGGCTAACTTTTGATCAAACTGACGTGCAATTTGGTGGCCGCGTCGTCTAATCGATCTCGTACGAACGACATATTAGACGATGGAATCTTTCGGTCAGAGGGAAAAAAAAATTCAAAATATGAAATAGCATAACTAAGTATATTTGAACAAAAATCAGCTAACGCGCAGCCACTATGAAACTGTTTAGAAATAACAAATTACCTTCTTGTTTTAAATTTCAGCCCATTGATATTGTCAAGCTAAAAAAATTAATTACGATTCTTCCAAGTTCCCCAGTAAAATCTTTCTCGTGAATTTGTGTATATATCAACAAAAACTAGCCAATAAATGAACATCTCGAACCTGCTTAACAACGACCAAGGACGTTCCATTTTAATTTTCAGTGGATTAAATCGTCGCACAAACAATAATTGAGACTCTGCTAAGTTCTCCGTCAAAATCTTTCACTGTGAAGCAGCTCATTAAAAAGAGTTTCTTCGACAACGTAAGGCAAGCAGAGCTGCGCAGCGACCAGCTAGGTACGGAGCGGACTGTCCGGTATTCTCGGTCGCCCTTTGATGTTGGATCGACCAATTAGTGCCAGAGCAGTGTCGTTTTAGGTCGCCGCCGGAGTGCCGGCCTACAATTTAGGGGCATCATAGTATACCTTATGTTCCGCTACGCCACGCGGGTCTCTGGGAATTTAGTGGCATCAAAAAATGCTATATGTTCTTTGGGTAGACCAGGTCTCAGTTACGTAGCTTTTTTCTGTGGAAATATACTAGGATCATAGAATACTTTAAGAACCATTATGCGGCTGGAAAATCTAAGAATAAATGATGATTACAGAATAATACGTGTTGTATCAAACAGCTCTGTCTGGAATTAATTAATTATTACAAAATAATTTCATTTCTGTTCATGTACAAGCTGTATCGTTTTCTTTAATACTTTGATCGCGACATGAGCTGCCGGAGTACAAGGAGAGGATTTTCATGGTGCTGCTGACCGACCGAAACTCTATTTTCATGAATGCTTAATCAAAACTAAACGAAGGCACGATCAACTAAATGTTTGCTATTTTTAAATTTGCTTACTGCAATTGACTTTAGATTTGAATTGAATTTAAAGCCCTACGGTCAGCTCTTCAGTCAAGAATGAATCAAGAGTGGATGATCCGGGTAGAAAATTTTTCAGTTTTGGCGGATTTTCATGGAGATCAGTTCAAGCATCATTGTGGAAATTTTCAGTTTATAACTTAATTTTGAATTGATTTGCTTTAAGTGATTCAAGGATAATTCGAAAATGGAAGCGAGACGCAATCACTCAAACTGATATGTGACACTTAGTGATTTAGATCACTGTAAGAAGAAAGTATATTACCTAAAAGACTACTTGATAGCACGAGAGACAGTAAAACTCCGAACATTCATGCAAAGTGTTGTACAGTGTTTGGTGCTCAACTGAAAAAAACGGTAATAGTTGAAGTTGGTGTGGCTGGTCTGCCTGCAGCTGGGTCTCTTAAGTATTGGTTTGCGGTAAAAAAATCAACGTGACGAGAAGCGGTGAAGTGGTTATAACAAAGTGGATCCTGTGAGGTTTGAGACAGCCTATAACTCTTTAATAAATAGGATCCTGTGATGTTAGTTGCCGAGTTTCTTCGGCATAAATTGAATTCCGAACGAACATTTTCTGCCAAGGATCTTTGGAATAAATTAAATCCAGCAAAGCTGTCAACGAGCAAGTATTTTTTGGTATTAATTTAGTTTTGCAACGATGTTGCAAAAAGATGTTGCAAGTATCCTTGAAATAAATTTATTCTAGAAAAAATGTGAGCAGCTAAGTATTTTTAAATATATGAAGCAAAAATAAAATAATAATAAAAAATACAAATGTATTAAAGCAAAAAATCTTAACCGCGAAGTATCTCTAACATGAAATTAATCTTGCAAAGATGTTAACAGCCAAGTACATCTGGCATGAATTGGGTTTAGAAAGAAGAGGAGCTGTGCAGCCTTCTGCCACGAATAATTAGACCTGGCCCAGAGCAGCAGCAAATAATCTTGAGGAAAAATGAGATGAAGATCCGAGCTTCAATAGCGGCGTGCTGTAATCAAGGATGTTTGTGCTGAAGAAGATCATGACGCCAAATTACAACCAGAGGAAACTGTAATGCGCGCTTGTGAAAGAGAACAACTATCCTGCAGTCTATCATTAATAGAGACTGCGATTTGAAGTACACCTAGTGAGGGAAGTGAAATCAACTGCAGTGTGTAAATCAAAACCAAAACTAAACAAAAACTAAGAAAGTATTTGATGACATAACTTTTAGCAGCAGAGATGGGTTAATTATAACGTTAACAGTTGTGTGCAAGGTATCCTCTCTAGCTGAGAATCTGGTCCTCAGTATAGTTTTTAAAATGAGAAAATTAATGCGACCACCACTGAACGAAATGTTGAACCAATTTTGAAATTTTCATCTCGTAATGTTGCGAGCAGAGTATTGTCTATGCTGCTTAAATACACAAGTTTGCAGTTCGCTTTGCTTGAAGGGGGAAAATTTTGAACTGTTGGAGAAATCACTTGCTCTAATTTTTTTTGTTTGTTGCTATCTAAACTCTGTTTAGCTAAGCATCATCCTGGAGTTCATATGTTCATTTTTACTGGCTACTGCAACGATAATTTGAGATGATATGTCTGGGAAAGTTGCGTAATTCAGTTGACGTGAGCTGCATGCATCCCCTCGCACGATTTGGTTATTGCGGGCGAGTGCAAAATGACGACATTTTCATGACATGCTCCAATTTTTTACGGCTTAAAGTACGAGGTGATTTTAGCTCTACATAAATTCAGTAAAGTCTATTGTTTTTTTGTAGAGGTGCGAGCTGCGTTGTATTTCGTAGTCTTAAAAACTACAACTGAAACCTTATCCTGACAATATGTGTGACAAAAATCCAGTAAGTAGAAACATGCACAGAGCCTCAAAATCAAGAAATTTCATCACCCAGCATCACAATATGAAAGCAGTCGAGTAAATTAGCCTAACTGAGTCCCAGCAGGCTTCTAAAGCTGGAAGAATAATGACATACGAGGGATTCGGGACAAATAAAATATAGTAAGCTCACTACTAAAGCTCGGAGCCCAAAGCAACCGCATGCGTGCGGCCTCACGCTTGTGTGGATTCGAGGCAGACGTGATTAAGTGGAACAAGGCTACGTTGTGGTACTGCGGTTGTCATAAATCTGATGCAGGGGTCCGCAATTTGTTGCTTTTGAATATATTGCAGCTGCTGGGCATTCCTACAGGCTCGGTAAGTTAGAAGGCCTCGGTTGACTGCCCCGTGATCTGCCGCAGCTAAATGTTCAGCATGAGGTACAAGTTCCGCGAGCGCTGTGTGTGTGCCTCGGGCTGTGGAGGAGGGAGCCAAGCGTTCCAGTATTCAGGCACGGAATGGAAAGCCACTTTTTGTGTGGGTTCAGCCCCTTTTCACGTTCCGAAAGGTTCAAGCCCGGTGAAGTAAGGGTGTTGTTGTTGGTTGACTTGGTTGTGCGGCAGCCGCATCACAAGAAAGTCTTGCTTCAAAAATCGAGTGGAAATTACGTTTTGGGTAAAATATATTAATGAAGCGTGGACTCTAATTGAGTAAAGAAAGAAATTCAGCCGATTAATTTTTGAAATGCTTGAAAAATGAAAACTAAGTTATTACTTTTTTATTACACTGTAATTTCAAGCATGAAATTTGAACATCATTAACAAATGAACAAATGCAGAGTTACCATATAAGCTCAATTACGAAAGGCAAAATATACAGATGCCATCAGATAATTTCTCCCCAAGTGTATAACTGTACTTAGGGTAAGTAGGTGAGTGAATTTTGGCTCCTGATTCTCTATTTTCATCTGAATTTTGTATTGATAGAAATAATTATAACAACACGCATTTCAATAATCATTATTTTCAGCTACGACACCGTAAATCTGCAGCATCAAATTATGGAATGACCTGGATGTGAGTAGTCCTATCATGATGGGAACATAAACTTATTAAGACATTGACGCCTAAAATGACATATGATTGTACACCGACTGATCACAAACGCTGAAGAAATTAGCAATTGACTGACAGTGAGTTCAGTGCGTTTTTTTTTTATCACATAGTTTGTATCATTGGGCATTCCAGCGTATAATCACCAACCGTCACGCATATCCTATCATTTTTAAGTTAACAAAAAGTACTTATCGCTTCAAAATCATGTATCATTTGATAAAATAATTATCATTGATCATTCTTGCGTATAATCAACAACCGTCACGCACCTCCCATCATTAATGCGTTAGCAAAACTTTCCCCTGTCTCAAATGGCTCACAAGTGACACACAAACAGCTCGAAAAAACCGTCCTTCAAAAGGCACGATCGCCTCACCATGGCCTCGCCCTCTCATCCGAAAAGAGGGGCGAAAATCCGCCACAACTTCTAATCGATCGGCCTGCAATCGAAGAGTCGGCAAAGGCGCCTTATGCAATCAAGGCCTTAGCGCAGCGCCCATTTTCGCCTCTCATCTGCACTACGTCACCTGGAAGTGACAGCCCCATTTCGGGCTGCTACATTGGAGTGGGACTGGGCCCCCGCCCGACGTGTGCAGCAGACCCATTGCGGGCTGCTACGCTGGAGAGGGACTGGACTCCCGCCCAACGTGTGCAGCAGCCCCATTTCGGGCTGCTACGCTGGTGTACGCTGAGTGTGTGTGTGTGTGTGTGTATGTCAGCGCAATCTTCGTCTGCATAAAAGTTTGTGTTTGTGTAAAATAATATAGGTGACTTGTGACCGTCTGTGGCGTTAGGTGAGCGATTTTACGAATCAGTGGGCGTTTGCGAATGAGCGTGTAGACCAAATGTGCCTGCGACGGTGTATGTAAGAAGTTGTTGCATTAGTGACAGTGTGCGTGTACATCAGTCGTGTTTATAAAGGTATATGGGTAGACCAGCCGCAGCGTTCGTGTAGATCAATAATTATTGTTTCTGTTACAGCGCATGAGTAGATCATTCATGATGGCCAGTGATAATAGTGACAGTGTATGTGTAGATAATCCGTGTTCGTGGCAGTGTATGTGTAGATTCGTTTAGTTAATAACGGTGCATTTGTAGATCAGTTGTGTTTGCGTGAGCTCTGTTTATGTTAACCAAACAATGTGAGATACCAAAAGCTCATGCGCAGCAAACAGTGTTTAGCATCCTCACTACAACTCTGTTTTAAGCCAGTTGACTACAATTAAACTTCACAACAGTAAGTTTTGGCACCAGCACGCATGTTGCCTACGCTAGCTAGCCCTACTCGAGAACGAGCACGTGCAGCGAAATGGAAACTTGAGCTACGCTTCACTCTATTTCATATCCTCTATAAGTGCTTCCTGCTCAGGCTTAAATATTGAATCCTGTGGGGATTTTATCAGCTAAGTGTCTCAAGCATGAATTCAATTCTGGATGAGTATTTCAGCTTAGTATACATGGCATAAATTTGAAATAGGAAAGATAATATTACCATTATTACTACTATCATTATTACAATTATTTACAATGTTTCACCACCGAAAACGCTACAGAGGCGTTTCACCGGTGTATTCGATATTCTCCAGTTCGTCATTTTTAGTTACAGGATGTATAGCATTTCTGCTATCGCTGTGTGGCGGAATAGCTGCACTTATGACCATATACTTGAGAAGTATAAATACTTTAGACGTATACAAGTTTCACAGATTACTGATATTTTGTAAAAATCAGTTTTTTTAGAACTTTTAATACGAATTCAAAATGCAAGTATGGAAACAGTCTGCTATTTCAATTTCTTTCCCTGGGTAATTTTCGTGTGAATTACTAATTTTCGTTTTTATGTTCCTAAGCTCCCATAAAAAGCATAGATAATGGATGAAATTTTTACAATCTATGAAATTCGTTGGTACTGGAGTTTCTGTGCCTAGAAAAGTCTGTCGTAGTTCTGTGTGTGCTTAGAAATTGAAGAAAAAACTGACGTAATTGGGCAATTTTCATTAACCAACACAAAAACTTTCCCATCGTAAACATGAAAAAGCTTTTCCTTCATGTGATGAAATCTTTCATTCTTGAATGTAACTAACTGTGCTCACAAGTACACGTACTACAAACAATTCTCAATGATGACTTTGTCCGGTCACGACCGTGACACTTACCGTTGACAAACATGACACTTTCCACTCACAGCCATGACTTTCTATATTCACAAAAATACACTATTTTCATTGGGAAGTTTGGTAATTTTATTCCATAAATCGCAGCACAGGCATTGAAGATCAAGGAAACTATGCTATTCATGCGAGTTCATAAACGTACTCATTTAAAAAGTAATAACGTGCAAGAGAAAGGAAAGCTCACGATTCCCCGCTCGTGAAAGTGTTCCCTCAGTGCTCCAGAAAGCACTCGAAGCCCGCTCTTTCTTGCTCCGCTCAAAGCGTTTTATTTCCATCACAACTTTGTCAATTATCTCGATATAATCTTTACGCTCCGGCTCCCCTAGTCACGAGAGCGTTTTAATCATTACTCCACTGATCAAGCAGCCCTCGTTTCGTCAGTAGTCGACTGGTCTGGATTTCATCGCTTTATCAGCAGTCGACTGAGCATGCCTCCCTCTTACATCTGCATTCTATTCTCCCGACATTAGCGCTGCGCTGATTTTTTGCAAACTGTTAATTGTTGCTGCAAAAGGTGGAAATAAAATTGTAATTCGTATTTTGGTACCACAGAATTCCGAGAAAGAACGATGGTGTCGCTGCGCTGCTCGTGGGTGAGAGCTTCTGTGTACCGCATATGAGGGGCAGCAGTAGTCATTGAAGCAATGTTGTCTGTGATTTCCCTCGAGTGAAAATGTTTTTGAATATTCGAAAAGAATAGGTTATCCTGCGTTCATTTTCACAATTTAAGCTGATCAGAAACATTTTTTCACTTCAAAATTAGAGTTTAGCTGAAATTAATTTGTTAACAGCGAGGAATTTGAAGCAAGAGACTCCAGCGATTGCACAAGATGTTTGAAATATGCCGAGGAGTTTGAAGCAAGTATTTTAATGAGCTGGACAGGCACAGACGCGAGCTATATTTTTCTAATTAATCTGCAAAATTTAGCTGAGTTTATTTAGTGTTTACATTCTCAACATTCAAAGAAGCAGAGCTCTGCTTTAAAATGAAGTTTTACGCTGAAAACTTTTTAAATTCAATTCCAAAAACACAACCGCAAGATACACCGCAATTCTATTCACGGCTAAAAAACACTCAAGATGATTTTGCATGTTTTTGAAGGCCTGAAAATATCCCATTACAAGTTGCAGGTGATGGACGTGTTTCTCCGAGAAGTTTACAGTATTTTGAGCAGATTTAAAGGTGTTTTTGGCCGCTCCGAGTCTGAGTTGCATTGTTAGGCTGCTGAGGCGCTTCGTAAACAGCTCGCCCAACCAATGACTCTTCATGAACACGATCTTCTTCCATGTTAATGCGAGCATTAAAAATCCAATGATTTGTATAATGACATATTTGAAAGCGTTGTTACCTCAAAATACGATAGACTTAGAGACGTTTTTGCCTCGAAACACGGTAGGTTTGAAAACGTTTTTGTCTTGCAACATGATAGATGTGCAAACTTTGTTTTGAAACAAGCTATATTTGAAAACGTCTTTCTCTCAAAACCGACAGATTTGCCGGTGTCGTTGTCTCGAAAAACAATAGATTTGAAAATGTGTTTCGAAACCCTCGTGATAGATTTGACAACGTTTTCGAGTCGAAGCCCAACAGTTTTGAAAAGGTCTTTGTCGTGGATGACTTACTATAGATTTTAAGACGTTTCGGTTTCGGAACACTGCTAGCAAATGCAAATTTACCCTCCCGTATTGTGGTAGTGATGGGAATAATGATTGTGAAGTCGGTGCGATGAGTAGAGTTTTCTTGTGCGGGGTAAATTACTCAGTCAGCATCTACGAGCAATGCTTTGAGTCAACAAAATCGACGTGTTATTAACTTTACAGCAAAAAATCGTTTCAAAACTAGCTTCAAAATGGTTTAAATGCAATATTCTATTTTTTTGTCAGTTCTTAAACTTCAGGAAACATCTAAAAAATGCCAAATTATCGAATATTTACTGCGATTTATCGTGGTCATTTTATGGGACGAAGTGCAAAAGCTAAAAATTTTGATTGTAATTTTGTGGACAAAAACTTTTAGAAACGAGATGGATTTTCTGGAGACACTATTGAAGACACCGACACAATTCTCGAGTTGAGTCTGTGAAAATTACTCAGCACATTACAGCAGTCGGTGCTCGTAAAGACTCGCCGGGGCAACAATCTTAGTGTTGCCTTTTGGACGGTTACAGCGAGACCTTTTTTCTTAATCAATGTATTGCCTTGCTACTCTCAGGAGTACTCGCTAGTTTTCTTCCGCGAGTTCCCCGAAATAGAGGCAAAGACATCGCCAAGAATGTGTACAAGGACACACAAAAATAAGCCTCGCAAGGCCTTGACACCTCAAAAAAGAGCGACTCCAAGAGACTGGAGAAAGGCTGGTTTATTTTAGAGAGGTTCCGACTCGTGGCCCCCACCTTTCTTCGCTCTCGTGCCATGGGCCGTATCGTTCTTTTAGGCGCAATGGCGCAACTTTGGGCCTTGTGAATTGAGAGAAGTGCCTCAGAAGAGGCCGCTGCGTTTTGACAAAAATTCGAACATGTGTTGGTTTTGGACTCGATTGGCTTGCTGAGCAGCGAGCCCAGCGGTCTCCGCTTCGTGTTAGTTCGCTCAATTTTGCTCTGAAAATTACGATGGTGCAGATCTTAACAAATGAATGAATGTGGAAAGCGTCGAAACCAAAGAATTTCATGAATCCTTCCTGAGGAAGAAGACTACTTTGGACACTGAGGGAAGGAATACTGCACACCTTACACTGAAGTCAAGAAGATGAGAACTCAGAATTAAGTAAAAATGATGTAGACCCCAAATGAAATAGGGATAATGTGGACCCCGAATGAAATAACAATAATTCAGACTCCAAATGAAGTAGGAATGATGTGGGATCTAAATAAAACTGGTTTCGTCAAGACCTGTGATTTTAACCGTTAGTTCTATTCAAATGCAAAATTTTCCGCGAAGGTCTGCTAGATGGTGAAAATTCAACGATAACCAAAAATGGTGAAAAAGAATTTCGTCACGAACCAGTGCGGGAGAATTGCTCCTTCTGTAAGTAGCTCTGCATTTGCACACAATGTTATAATTTGTATCCTTTTACGAACAGTCTGTCCCATTAGTCTCGCATTTTTAAAATTATCATCTCTCATGTAATCCCTCAAGAGGTATAAGAAATGCCTTGGGTTTATGTTAGTTAGGTTAGGTTGAGTTGTACCAATATTGAAAAAGGAAGGATAAAGCAAAGTTGAAGTATGTAGTTATTCCGCATTACAGATTAAACAATTTTTTCATTTACCACAAGCCATACAGGAGTAGATTGTTTCTCAAGTCTAATACAATGGTAAAATTTGAGTATTTTCGGGCCTGTGGGCCCGAATAAGTTCAGTGACTTTTAGGGCATTCACACAGATAAAGTGCTGCGAACTTATTTTAAATATCACGTGGACCAAGTTAGTTTGTCTGTAGAGATTGACGACCTCAGAGGAGAGAACTGGTATTACCTAAGCTTTAAATTTTTTTTTTGGATCTTTCGTACCCACTTTATTTCTTTCAGGTGTCATACTTTCTTCGGAATTTTTCAGTCGTTTTTTCTTCCTTTTCCTTTTTAACATGCTGTTTTTATCGGCAAGATATTTTGTGTAAGAATACCCTTTGTGCATAGATTACTCGTTTTCAACAGCCCTCACGGAACAGTCTCTTCTCTTTGCTCTATCGAGAACGCTTTTCATGGAACTAAATAGTCTCAAAGATGCTGTTAAAATAACAATTTCTATCTGTTACTAGGTTCCATTTGTTAAAACTGGAGGTTATTGAATGCTTCTCATTTTGTTTTGTTTAGCATAGCGGCACATCTTGGAAATCACCTGAAGACTTGAAAGCAATATTTACAAGACAGTGCGCAGAGAGAGGGTTTCCCAGTCACTCGCTGTGGGCGCTTCTCCACTCCACACAACGTTGAACAAAAAACTACGTGCGAGCGAGTGTGTTTTCCTATCAATAATCTATGCAGCCCCATTACAGACTTCCATCTGACCGTTTCTCACCATTTTCTTTGATTAGCTATCAACCTTATTTGATTGTCTGGCACCCTTATTTAATTGGCTAATAACCTTACTTAATTGGTTAACAACCTTATTTATTTGGTTGTTAACCTTATTTAATTGGCAAACAACCTTACTTAATAGGTTAACAACCATCTTCTATTATCCTTATTTAATTAACTTATCTTATTCAATTGACTAACATAGCTATGCAATGTGACTTTCAAGAGTTGCGACAACTAGTTAACCTAAGGCGCAGTGTGCAAAATAACTTAGTACTCTATCATGTGAGTTTTCCACGGAAAAATCATTGCCATGGGACTAAATTTGCACATGGTTTGGAGTTATGGGTATTGCAGACAGATAAAATGGGTCTCATCGGTCCATCTGGTTTATGAATTTTAGGTAATCGGCATAAAAATTTTAAGTTTTAGGTAGTCCGAGTAAAATTTCTAGGTAACATCCCACCCTTTTCATCTGCGTGCAATTCCCATAACTCCGAACTCCATTCAAATTTAGTGTCCTCACTATCACCTTTCTCTGATGTTAGTTTTATTAGTGAAAATCTCGCATGAATTTGTACGCAATTCATGGGAATATAAAAAATATGGTCATTTAGCACAATAGTCAAATTGGACTAAATTAAAAACCCGAGCATCTTGTCTAGCTTAATATGCTACCCACAGCTGCGAACAATCAAAGGTTAGGCTTTATGCTTTGGCCTTACTATTAAAAAATTTCATTCATACTTTTCACGTGCTATAAATACTGAACCTGGTAAAAATATTCATTAAATTGTATCTAAAATGTTCATTTGTACCAAGTTCTTAAAGAATGCACCACACACAAAAAACTGCTCGTTCTTTGAAAATATAAATAAAAGGGAGTCTATTAACTGATGAATTGGTTGAATTTTCGAAAGTCTTGTGACCAGAAAACGGCTTGCTGATACAGTAATAGATGCTTCTTATTTAGGGCAAAAGGACGAAATTCAGCCTGCACACCAAAGCATCTGATAAATCAACATATTCGTTGCAAAACGATGCACCAAAGCATCAGATAAATCGAGCGAATCGTTATAAAACTGCGCATCAAAGCATCAGATAAATTGAGGGAATCGTTATAAAACGGCGCACCAAAGCATCAGATAAATCAAGTGAATCGTTATAAAACTCCGCACCAAAACATCAGATAAATCGAGTGATTGTTATAAAACTGCGCACCGCTCGCCCAGTTACAAGCCCCACTTGAAGAAACTGGGGCGTTTCGAAGACCATACCGCCAGCCCGGTGGTCAAACCGGCCAAAGGTTTCAATTTGGGCCCGGCAACGGCGGCATTGGGCTTGAATGGCTTGCGTCCGGAAGGAAAAATATTGACCGTGGACCAGAAAAATGAAACAAATTGGTTTGCCGAAAGTATGAGTTTGCCTTTATCATAACGGAAATGACGGCGCGACAGATGGGTGAGACAGGTTCCCTGAAGACTAACGGGGGATTAATAAACCTCGCTTTTATTCCAGGTGTCATGAAAGTGGTCACTTCGGATTACGCAATTGATGATACTCCAAGTCATTTGCTGACTTTTCAACTCATGAGCGCTTTTTCAGTTTAATCGGTTGAGAGATGTAAAACTTTTTTACGATAAAGAAAAAGTTAACGATTTATTTTCAATTTTTGAAGGCAGAAAGGTTTAAAAAAAAGACTAAGCAGCTGTTTTCACAGACGTTACAGGATGTAAAGTTACTTCTCGTACGTCTTTGATTAAACAATTTTCTCAAAACTTTTAAGCTGTGCGTAATTGGTGCTTTCGGATGGACCAGTCGTCTAGGCCACAAGGCCACACCCGCATCTAGGTAATGTCAAACTGTAAAAACTGTTAAGCCCGCCAGATTTTGAATCTGTTTGATTTGATGCAGAGTTGATTAAATATTTCTAATGCCTAAATAATAAAATTAGGGATGTTTTTATTTACTGCATAATGCATCCGCAATAATTGCACCATAGTTCACATGAATCAAAGTGGCCCAGAATTAGCTGTCCCTGTTGATTGCCTAATAAAACAAAACTTGTAGACTTTAGGATGTAGCAACTTGTTTTATTCGAAAGGAAAATTGAAACTCAATAAACACAAAATAATAAGATTGTTTTAAACACAATGCTGTTCAAATGATAACCACTGTCCTTTTTACAACTTCGTTTTTTTTCTTTGTTGTTTCCGAAACGCTCCTTAGTGTATCGGAGAAGACGTAATGAAATTATTTTAAACTCTTATGATTTTGTTAATTTTGTTACATAAGATCGTGACATTAAGAAGCCACACGAAAAAAAATGTGAAGAACGAGGGGGCCAAGAGATGTTACGAAATAATGAAATCAAATTGCATGTTTGGAAAGCACTCAACAATGTCATTGTTTGTCTTGCTGTATGGGCTGTGGCTACATCCTGTTGAAACCAAGTGTTGTGTAGGCTCTGCTTCTCTATTTTGGAGTAAAAATTAAGAAACGTATCATAGTTCAGTATCCTCACCAGTAACTATTATTATTGTGTCATTATTTAAACAAAGTAAGGATAAAGCACAGAGAAAACACTTATTCCGAATCATGGATTCACACACTGTGCTGAGAACTTTTTGAATATCGCGCGGACCAAGTGATATGGTGCCGTAAAAATATGTTTCTGTTGGAGAAAACTAATTTCGACATCATAGCATACACAGTGTTTGTTTTACCATATCAAATTTTAAAGGTTGGTTACCTCTAGTTACATTTTTTTTAAAACGAACAACATTTAATTATCTAATTCTCTTTTTTCAAACATATTCTTGCGAACAGGGAAAATATCATCGCGCAATTATATTGAGTACACTTCTTACTCCGCACATGCTGCATGCCCGTCCTACCGGCACCAAAATCTGCATCATGCTACATGACCCACACAACCTTGGTCAACAGTTTGATTTTTTTTGTGGTTGGAAATGCACATCTTGGTTGAATTTGATCCGATTTACTATGACTGCATCGCAATGCAATCCGACCAACTAACCTTTCTAAGCTTTAAATAATCTTTTTTGCAGAAGGAAATGCTCATTATGTTTGAATTTGTTCCTACTAATTTTAGCTCATCAAATATTTCCATTAGGAAAATTTTCGAAGCACAATCCAAACAAAGCACACCGCGTTCGGGTTCTTTTACAAAGTAGAGATAAAAATCTGTTATGACGCAAATAATTTTCGTATACCGATATGTTCAAACCTCTGCTGTGAGCGTTCAAATGAACAGTTCATCAGTGCCAGATTTGGAACGAAAGGAAGCTTTTGCAGATAAAACTTCAGGTAAGGCAATTTGGACGCTCGTTCAATCGGTAAACGTTCGATTCGAGGACGTCGACACAATCGCTCCGCAGAACCGACTGCAAAATTCTGGAGTTTGTCACTAAAATGGTCGCTTTCCAATTTAGCTCGTAACACTCAATTATCTGGCGACAAAAAATGAAGAACTCCACCCAAAAGTGAACCTTCAAGGTTCAAAAGTTTGAAAGTTTTAATTAAACTTCGCTAGGAAGCACGGCTCCAAAAATGGCACTCGATAGAGAACTCGTTTGCAGCGCAAAAAGAAAACAATGCAGGCTCTATATGGACTCATTCCTATCATAATGAATATTTGCCGAGTGATAAGGGGTGTGCCAGAAGTGCTGAGCGCATTATTCAGAAAATTTCAGATGCTTTAAAACAAACAGCAGAGTCAGCTTGGACATAATGTCAAGGAAAAGTTGTGATTGAAAATGATTTGTACATATACAGAATTATTATTTAGATTCCTTTGGTGACATCTGTTATAACAAGCTTGGCAATGTGATTTTTGTGCGAGATGATTAAAATTAATTATAAATTGAAACCATGTACGATTTACGAGTGTTGCCATGGGAAAATTAGTATTTTGTCAATGACTAATCGAATTGGTCATTTAGTTTTTCTTTGTTCACAATTTACTACCATTGCAAACTGAGACCAACACCTGCAATAGAGCTATGATGAATAAACTATATTTATTAAGACTGTGATTGAAAACCTAAAAAACAATGATACGTCCGTCACATGAACATGTTACAGTAATGAGCCTATAAAAAGCAAATTATAATGAACCAACAATAAAAGACTTGAAATAAAACTTTGATACGTCGTTGCTTGAATATACGAAAATGCTTGAAAAAAACTGACGAATCATAAGCAATGCGATAAAAAAATTTTGAACTATGTCATGGATATCTACACACAGGTATGTGACCTTCAGGGATGTCCTACTGAAGTCCCAAACGAGGGCCCCACCCTCGGGGACCCTCGTTCAATGCCGATACAAACGGTATCGAATTACATGTGTCTAGGAATTGAGATTGAAACTAACGAATTTCGTACGATAGTGTTGAATTCAATTGTACTCCTTCTCCAATATTGATTATTTGGTCTTTTTCTATCCCGCAACGCTTAAAACGTGTCTCTGACTGATGGTGTGGAATGAAGCTGAAGTAATATGTGTTCTGTAGCGACGTTTCGAAAAAAAAATAACTAAGATGAGTACTGTAGCTTGAGATATCATTCGTTTATAAATTGAACCTATACAACAGAATTGATCGTTTGTCCAAAATGTTTATACGAGTGAGAAAAAATATCATAATAGCACACACTTCAAGACGTTCTCACTTCTCTTAGTGACGTTAGTTGACTGTTTATTCAACTGTAGACTGTCAGAAATTGTTTTACTCATTAAATCCAATTTTCCTTCAATTCGAATTTTCTTTCTTACGGAAAAAATTCTCTGAGCTTGAGCACAATTTTACTTGACGGATGAATTCTCTGAGCTAGTGTAATAAAATAGATTTATCCAATTCCAAGTTGAAATGCTCAGGTTTTGGAGTACGCCACATATGATTAGAATATTGGGACTTGACAAATATCATTGTACTTCAAACACTAACTCTGATGTTTACTGTTTTTCGAGTAAATCAGAAACTGACCTCGAGAACAACGCTTGGTGAATCTAGGGTAACTTATTTAGCAAGTTCCTTGAAAGCAAACGGTGTTTACGCTGATATGGTTGTGTGATAGGAAGTGAGTGCTGACTATGTTGCTGACGCGGGTTGGCACTGTACGACGATGTAAAACAAATGAGGGCCAATTTTTTGGAGCAAAAAACCACTGTTATGAGGATCAGTTGCCCAAACACACAACGCGGAAATGTTAAACAAATGAGGGCCAATTTTGTGAAGTAAAAACCGCTGATGTGTGGAACAGTTGTCCAAAGAGGCCATACGGAAATGTTTATCAACTGAGATCAAATTTTGTGGAGTAAAAAACAGCTGATGTGGGGAACAGTTACCAAACAGGCGATCTATGCATGTGCAATTGGTACTAGCTCACTGGTTCAGGTGACAACGAAAATAGAGATGTTTGTATTTGGCTGCGAGCAGCTCCCTCTCCCCTGTTCCATTAGGGTGAGTAACACGGCCGCCGTTGGGGTGTGGCCTCATCAGGCCTCTTTTCTGGAATATTTCTGTCGCCATAGCGCATTGTACACTTCCACGAGAATGGCGTACCGATCATGAATTCTTTCACTAGCTTTGAAGATAATTTCACGCCGATCAAACAATGCCTGAACTGGTACAGGATTGTTCAGGTATCGGTTATGAATTCTTTAATAATAATAATAAAAATAATTGGTTAATGTGTAGCGTTTGCTAATAATCGAATTTCGAATTTTGGGTGCCGAAACATGGTTAATTAGATCAAAAGAAACAAGTTTTTTGTGCACTTTCCGTCGCAAATGAGTATTTAATGAGTTATAGCGGTAGGTGTAGTTTTGTCAATGATGACGAATGCGCTCGGTTAAACAGCTACTCATCTATTTTTGAATTTTTGTTGCTTGAATCACGGTAATAAAATCAAAATAAACTACTTTTCATCTATACACTTTTTGCGACAAATGAGTTTTTACGAGTTAGAGCGGTAGGTTTTATTTTTTGCGCGATTAAGCTGTTTAAGTACGTTTAAGCACTTGGTAATTTATTACTTGCCGGCCCCACGGAGCCTGAACCCACTTCTAGAATCTTTTAGTTAATAACACAATAGAAATTATCACCAAAAAACGAGTTATAGCAGTATCAGCCAGTATGTTAACTTTCGTCTTAGATGGCGGGAACGGGCTCGATCATTCAAGCACGTTGGAAGGAAGCGTCCACTGCAGTGTTGCCATGCGACGCACTCGATGAATTACTTTCCGCTTCGAACACTAGAGTTGCGGTAACTAATTTACCGCTATAACTCGTAAAATACTCATTTGCGACGAAAAGGGCATACAATTTTTTTTTTATTTCGATCTTATCAACAATGTTTCGGCTCCAAAAATTCGAAATTCGATTATTAGCAAACGCTACACATTAACCTTATAATTTTAGGAATTCTTTAAGTTTAGGAATAAATTCACGCCGATCAATACAATGCCTGAACTTTCAAACAGGCACAGGATTTTTCAAGTCAGTGCTTCAATTTGTGGCGGGAAATTTGAAACCAGCCCATGGTGGTGTTTCAACCACGAGAGAAAATTTTCCACATTGGTTTCGAAAATGTTTGAATATTTGTTTGACTTTCAACACAACGTGTTTTGTTCATAACTGCGTCGCGTTTTTCAGTAAAATGGAATGACTTCACCATTTTAAGTCAGATATACTTTGAATCCAATTTATCACATATGTGAACGATTTTTAGTATGATCCGAATTTTTTAGTTCTCCAATTTCATTGCTCTATCTTGCTTTCAATTCTAATCTTTATTTTCTATTCAATTATCAGAATCCAAACTTCTATGTTGCGTATTGATTCTCATAATAAATTTTGGTTAAATTTTAGGGGACGGTTCCGATTAAGACCCGCAAAACTTGCAAAAAATTCCACCAGCCGGAGCCAATGGTAACCCAACCCAAAGAAACCCAACCCAAAGAAGCCCAACCCAACCCCCCAAAGAAGCCCAACCTAACCGAAGCGTGACCAACCCAACCTAACCGAAGCGTGACCAACCCAACCTAACCGAAGCGTGACCAACCCAACCTAACCGAAGCGTGACCAACCCAACCTAACCGAAGCGTGACCAACCCAACCCAATGAATTATTCGACGTTACAATGTATCAAGTCGACAAAGATTTTTTTTTAATTCGGTACATTTGGATTTACAGGGTTATTTGGATCACACAGCTGTCTAATTTCATTTACAATTTTATCAAAACTATCTAAATTCCGAATCCTACAATCTATTTGACCTATTCCTATTTGACCTATTTGACCATTCGGCGTTTTAACCCATAGTGCCATCTATTGAATTAGACGTGAAACTGAAGCGTGCCTTAATCGGAACTGAAGCCAAATTTTACTTTGATGCGCTCAAAAATGTTAATAATTTTATTTCCAAGAATCGATAAAAAAACACGTTTAAAGACGTTTTACATGAATGTCATTTTGCTCGTTAATGCGTAATTTTCGAGATATTTAACTTTGAAGTTAAAGGGACGTCGTAATAGAACAAACGGCGACGTCAATAAGCTGAAAACAGTATTGCCATAACGATAGCTGAGGTTAGGTTAGGTGAAGTTAGATAAGTTAAATAAGTTAAATAAGCGAACCTAAGTAAACCTAAGTAACCCTTAAATAACTTATCATAGCCATACCGACACCGATGGTTTTTTCTCCGCCAAAATGACTGCGCATGTTCCGTATCCGCCATACACCGAAAGAGCCATATCGAAACTGCCGTTAATGCTATTCTTACCGGTCAATATTGAATTTAAGCCTTTCACGGAAATTAAAAATTCTGTTCCAAAGAATCACTAAAGGAACACATTTAAAACGTTGTATAGGAATGACATTCTGCTTGCTGATGCGTTATTTTTGAGATATAACAATAATTACGTTCAGATAGGAATAACATTATATGGTCGGTTGCTTAGTCGCCGCATTGTTGGGTGACGCTCACTCTTCTGGCGAGTCACGCCCACTTCTTGGCGGCAAAAACTAACAGCCTCGGTTTGGGTAAGTTAAGGTAAGCTATTTTAGGTTGATTCAAGTTATTTTAGGTTAGTTTATTTAACTAACCAAACATAACCTACCCTAACCTCACCCATCGTTACGTTAATGCCGTATTACAGCATATTTACGTGTCCGTTCCTTCACTTTTATATACGACGTTCTTATAACTTCAAAGTTGAATAACTCGAAAATAACGCATCAGCGAGCAGAATGTCATTCATGTAAAACGTTTTTAAATGTGTTTTTATAGTGATTCTTCAGAACGGAATTTTTAATTTCCGTGAAAGGCTTAAATTCAATATTGACCTTCTTACCGGAACGTTATTTATGCTATATCTCAAAACTAAGCATTTCTGATCACAATATCATTCATGTAAAACGTCTTAAAATGTATCCAATTACCTAGATCTCTCAACGATGTTATGAAAATCGTTGACAACATTAAATTCCAAATTGACCGAATAACAGCAGTCTATGTCATGGCCGCATTGTTGGAACACGCGCAGATTCTTGGTGGAAAAACATCAGTCATCAGCCTAAGTTAAGTTTTTCAGGTTTATTTAAGTTAGTTTGTTTAACTGAACCTAACCTCACCTATCGTTGCGTCAATACCGTATTATAGCATACTTACGTGTCCGTTTCTTCACTTACATTTAAGACGTTCTTTAAACTTCAAAGTTGAATAACTTTAAAATTACGCATCAGCGAGCAAAATGTCATTCATGTTAAACGTTCTTAAATGAGTTCCTTTAGTGATTGTAGGGAACTAAATTTCTAAATTTCGTGACATCATTTATGTAAAATTTGACCTAAATTATTAACATCTACTCCTTGCTCCTCCAGCTGTAGTATTTTCCATTGCAGGGCAGTAATTTTTCACCTAGTATATGGATCCCATAGTCCCAATTTATCCCCTAGTATTTGGAGCATAATCCGGTAGTTCCAATTTATCAATAGAAAATGAAAATTTGAGCGTAAAGGGGCCCATACACGTTCCAGAAAAGCGTCAAAATTTGACTGTGTGTAGAACGTTTTGATGCCGAAAAAAAGATTTGAATCAAAATTTGATAGATCAAATCCGTTTGATGTTTTTTGACGAGTAGTCAAATTTTTGATGCGTGTGTGGGCTCCTGTCAGCATTTTGAACAAACTTTTTAGTTTGCAGGTGACTCCCGAGGAGACAGGATCGCCATGTCTAGGAAGAAGGAAGCCGAAAAGAGATTTTTGATTGCAATTTTAGGCGTGTATCATACCTTGCCAGCCTTGTAGAGCATCAAGTCGGATGATTATTACAATCGTATTAAGAAAGCAGAGGCCTATGACATTCTAGTGTAGAAATATCGTGAGCATTTTACTTCCGCCACATTAGAAATCTGAGGAAAAAAATGATCTGCGAACAAATTTTCGCAATGAACTTATAAAAAGGGCAAAAGTGCCAAATGAGGTACCGGAACTGAAGACCTGTACGAGTCACGGGTGTGGTTCATAGAGGCTATGATATTCTTAAGCGACCAAGAGACTCCTGCCCAGTCGAGAAGCACCTTGTCCAATAGCGATGATAACGACACAAGCGATAAACAAGGAACAATTCAGATTAGATCATGATATGCAATTTTATTTCATTTTTTCAATTTGTTACAGTCATACATTTCGCCATTGAATATCCGAACCTTCTGTACAAACATGTTTTGTTCTTGGATGGGACTTAAAGGAATGTTCTAGGATGTTCTAGGAATTGGGACATGTTATAGTGATATTGCAAAAATTTACCAACACAAACATATTTTCGTTCAATGAAATGTTATTTTTTAACCTTATTTTTTAAAAATGTCAATGTTCATATTTGTCAATGCAGCTAATAATATCATGAAAGATATTATGTAAATTTAGGCGAAATTTTACACGCTCACGTTAATTAGTATTGATTAAATGAAGCGTAAATATCCAATGCATAAATTTAGCAAATGCAATAACTTACTACAATTTTGACTAGGCTATCGAATGTGTTTATATTAGGGATGATCATTATTTTCAGTGTGGTAAATTCCCACTTTATTTAGAGTTACCTTATGTTTTTACGCACCAATATTACACTGCATGGAAAGAGAAAAAATGCAACATAGCAATTGACAAATGTAAATTTACACTATATTTAATACAGTGTTGCTGATTAACAATGTGTTTCGCGTTTTAAATACCTGTCTTCTGACAGAAGGTTTATCAGACTCCAATGCGAACACCAGAGTTATGGCCACTGATACATGCATGCCGAAGATTTCGTCTATGCTGAATTTTGATAGAAAAAACGTCTAAACGTGTGTGGGCAATTTGCATCAAAATTTTGATGCAAAATTTTGACGCTATTAGCTAATACATAGCCCTGAAAGTATGATATACCGTACACAGCCCAGTAACCTTTTGAACGCAACCCTGACTACATGATAACTCGGCTGCTCTAATGTAAACCATACAGTCACAGTCCTACTTCTAACTGTGAAGTGAGAGGAAATGTGACTCTTGAATACCCCTCAGGCAGATGCAACTATTGGATCTTTGGGAAATAGCACTCCCAGGAGGAAAATGTGTGAGAGCCCGAGCTGAGAGATCAGTAGGCCTTCTTCTTGTTGAAATAAAATGCTTTCTGTTATGTTAAGGACCACCATTTTTGGTTCACTGCTGTCCTGTTTTTTCAGCGCCTACTACCTTCTTCTTCAACTACGAGTATTATCTCGTCTCATAAACTTCTTTTTCTAAATACTGTTTCTATGCACTTTGTCCAAAGATTCCGCGTTCCCTTAACTCTATACTTAATAGTGCCTTCTTCCCTACTCTTTTTGGAACCCCTTTGTTGCGGTTAGGGAGACTTAAATAAGTATCTAGGCTAATCTCAAAGTATGGAAAGGCTAGAAGGAAACCAAATCAAAAAGAACTGACAGTCGTTCTTGGTTTCTGGATGCAACAAAGAACGTATCTTTGTGACATCGCTTCCTTAGAAAATCAAATTAGAGGCTAGATTCTACAAATTAGGCAGCCCCATTTCAGGAACTTCATGAAGACAAGAAGTCGAGCATCACGCACCTTCAAACTCTCGGATTGACGAGGATGGAAGTTGCACGTCGAACCACTATTTTCTGCAAAACTGTAGGGATTAAGGAGGAAGACTTTAGAGCGTAATAGTAGTCCTAGTCTACAAGGGGCTCTAGAAGCACAATCGATGTACAGCTACCGCATCTTCGTGCGGATCAAAGCTCGGTTTCCACCCGAGTCACCGTCCGGCCCTCGGTGGGAGAGTCGGCGTCAAGTGGTCATTGTCGCATGAAAGAAACTCGAGCTGAGAGGTCCTCACAGGGTGACCTCAGGGACAGGATCCCGTTTTTTATATCAAAGATCCATCGATTTTTGAAAGTCCTACACCGTGCTCTGTTTGATGCAATTTTTTTAATCAAAATTTGCTTTGTTTGATATAGTTTTATTGTTCAAAATTGCATTATCTGATTAAGGGTCCTAAACCAAAATTGCATTGTTTGATACAGGTTTTTAAACCAAAATTACATTGGTCAACGTAAGTCAATATTTGGCGGTTGAAAACGAGATTTATTTAGTTTCGTAATAACTGCATAAACTCGTGAAGTTCATTTTGAATCATTAATGTTTGGTTGAGCTTGGCTTTTTAAGTACCAGACAATTGAAAAATAAAGAGCATCAGTGAAATGCAGACAAGTTTACACTTCTTTCCCATAAATTGATTTATTCAGTGTAAGGTCATGTCTAGTGAAGTTTCACACTATTAAAACTTTCATCACATAAAAAAATTTTTTTTGACTAATTTGAGTGATTACAAAACTGAGGGAAATGAACGTCTAACTGACGAGTTTTTTTCCCGAAAAATTCCTCCTGGGTGCGAATGATTTATTTGAGCAGCTCGGTATCAACTAAGGCTTCTTATTTGTAATCCAGTGCTTCAGTTTTATTGCAGAGATCTGTGTAGTGCAGAAAATGAAACCGATTTTAGGAAAATATTTCAATACTCTGATTAAAACGTCCAAACAGAAAATGTGAAAAAAGAATTGATAAGAATGTTTCAGCAGGGGAAATTTTACGCTTGTTAAAAATAGGTTCGTGCGATTACGAGAAATTTATATCTTACTTTTTGGGCATGGCTTAGAAAGATATTTTGTCACCTTCTCTTTATTTAAAAAAACTTGTAATATAGGACTTAACGTAGTGCGGTGTGAGCATTATTATTCTCACTTTAGCAGCTAGGTGAAAAGATGAGATGCTCTACATTGATTTGAACCGAGAGATAATAATTGACTTACACAAGTTCTGCAATTTCACGAAACTGCTCGCGAGTTGGTATAGGATCTCTTAGGTTGGTTAGGTTTGTGTATCCTATGTAAATCCGACTGGCTGCCCAGGGGAGTATTGTTCGGATGCCTCTGCCATAGATAGGATTTCGGAACTTGTGCCTTTGCTTTACTTCTTTCTCTTTCCACACCTTCTTCACTATCCCGTCATTGCCTCACCTTGTTATTTCTTCCTTACTTGCTATTTGTGCGCGCAGAATGTCATTTGTGGAAACCCTTTTTACATATATATACTCGTAAATACATTATTCCCTGTTTCCTGCAATCTATTCGCTCTCTCGTAGTCACAACGAACAAGAAATTTTGTACAGCAAATGTCTGAAATAGCAGATGAAGTAAATAAATTAAAAATCAATAGCAAATGTAATTTGTGCAATGGCAGCAGCTAAAGATTATTAAATCTTCTTTTCAGACGTCACTCCAAGGGCTGTCGTTCGCGATGTACAAGGCAACGGACGGCATGGCAGGCCTCGGGTCAGTGACCATCCAACTCCCCCCTGAGTGGGGGTCCAGATCGTGCATTCCTCCGTCCACGACCCCCGGAGAAGAACCTCCCATCACGACCCAAAACCCTCAGATTATCGTGGACAGCCCGCACTCCGTGTTCGGAGACGCTCCTTGGACGCAACAGAGCGGAGGGTGTGGCCAGCAAGGCAACTTCATCCAGCTCGGCGTGAACTTCCTCAAGTCTGCCAACGTGTCAGCCTCTTCGGGGGAGAGATCCGGCAAAATCTTACTTGCTGAGTGGGCCAAGTACAGGTGGGGAGTGTTCTCGGAGTCCGGGCATCAGCGAGATCCGTTGTATCCTCCGTGGTACAGTGCTCATCCTCCATCATGGGAGCCGAACGTGTGCAGCGATGTGGTTTCTCTGGCTCACACTCCTGCTTGTCCGCCGCACCTCAACGCCAGGTGTCCCTGGCCGCATGGGGCTGTGGAGAACGCCACGTCGTCCCTGCTGGCCACTCCGCAGCTCCCCAAGGTGCGTTTCTGGGCTTATTTGTGTGGAGGTAATCGTTTCCTTTCCAGTAGAAAGAAACTGTGTAAAGGTGATGATTAATGCTATATGCTTTCTCAGAGAGAAAGGTAGTCGAACTGAATCGCAGCCAATTATCAAAAAGAAACTATGAAAAACAAACGTTCAGATATTTAAAAAGAAGCAGGAATAATAGTGGTCGAACTGAAATGAGGCAAATATGATAACTGAATTTTGATCCTAGCCTGTCTATTTGGCAAGTTTATTGCTATTTTCCTCACGAATTGAAAAAGTATGCTTGAAATAATACAGCAATCTATGCCAATACTGATTTATGTTCTCTCTGATCAAGTAAAATTTCATGTCATTATTTCAATGATCTTATTTTTCAAGACTAAAAACAAAGGCAAACACTTAAATGAAGCTTTGATTGAAAAATAAATGTCATTTTCTTCAATACCGTCATGATTAGGGTATTCTTTTTAGCGTGTTTTTTATCATGTGAACAGTTTTTGACATTGACCATTATGGAACGAGCTGAAATTCAATTTTCAACCCAAATTTGGAACCAGTTGTAGTACGCAATTTTGAAACTAGCAAGCATCAACTTAACACGTTCCCTGCATTTCCATGGCTGTTAACGGTTGGTTTGGTTAGGTTGTAAGTAGAAGAATAGAAAAATAAATTTTTCCGTTTGAATGAACTTCAATTCTTCTTAATGAATTTGAAGAAGTAGTTACACCATGACATTTCACCTCGTATGATAACAATTATTTTTGAAAAATGTCACGAAACATGAAATGTCCGCATTTATACCAGCACGTAAATGGGCAATTTACCTGTTGTAACATGTAAAGTTACATGTAACTACATGTGGCCCAATACGCGGGGAACGTGTTAATGGTGCCATTCAGCTTTAATTAAGTAGTTATGAATATTGAGTTTGTGACTACTGGTCGGTCAGCAGCATCAGGAAAATCGTCCGTGAACACCAGCGGCTCACGTTGTGTTCAGAGTGATGTAAGCAGCTCGCATCATTTGATGTCATTGGCATCATGGGAGCATGAATCATTCCATTGTTGTTTAAAAAAATATTTCTAAAAAAACGATAAGTTTCTATCACGAATGGAATGTCCGAGCAGCTGTTCTTAACGCGTATTGGACCACATGTGTACCAGTAGGTAAATTGCTCATTTAAGTTCCAGTATAAATGAAAGACATTTCATGTTTTTCGAGATCTTTATAAAATTTATATTATCACACGAGGTGAAATGTTATCGTGAAATTGCATCTTCATATTTCTTAGGAAGGACAAATGCATTCGAGCAGTAAAATCGATTTCCCCATTCTGCTACTCACAGCCTAACCAAACCAACCGTTAACAACCACAGAAACGCGGTGAACGTGTTGATGAGCTCATTTTCGAATGTTTTGTTGCATCTCATGCAGCATCTAACCTAAACCCAAACACTTCAGTTTGAGCGCAGCGTAGGAAGAAGTACAGGTCTTAAATGCATAACCATCCTATTTTTTTGCACCTGCTGTAGAAGTAGATTACAAATTGTATTTACTTTATTCGAGTTTTCAAGTTAGCTCGAAAAGTTTCCGAACAAAACCCCAACGAGTCAGTTGGTTGTTCTATGAAAATTATAGAAGCTGAATATAATTCAAAGAAAGTCATTTTTCTTCAATCGAATTTTTTCAAAAACTTCTAAACGAAGAACGCTGTTAACATTGAAATCATATTTATTAGAACTTTACAAGGTCTTAGAATAAAATATCTACGAAGAACCTATTCACTCTGTAAAACGTTTCGGAGACCAGCTCCATCGTCAGTAAGTCATTCTGTTAAGAATAATAAAATTGAAGAAAGAAAAATTCAGTCAAATCAAAAGCACAAGTTATTTTTCATTAAAAATTTACATATAAATTTGCAAGGGAAATGAACTATTTGTTCTATTAAGGACAGGCATTTCTTTTGCTATGTAAAGGGATTCTGAAATACGCAAGTCTAATTCATTTTGAGCATTACATAAAATTTCAAAATAATCTTCTTCTATGCGATCGCAGCACTATTCACTATGAAGGCGAATAGACGAGTGAGACGGTTGGGTTAACATTCCTCCACTGCAGTAGCTGATTCCACGATGCTGGGCAATTCTAGCATAAAGTGGCAAAGTCGTCATGCCGATATAGCCCGATGTACACTGTACACAACTAAACTTATAGACAACGGATGACCGCATTCGCTTCGGAATCACGTTCTTGTAGCGGAAAAATGAGCCAACTTTAAGAGAATTGACGGCAATGATAAATATTTTCACGGCAGAAAAATAACGTTTAAAAAGGGTCTCTAAATCTCTTGATATCTTATCAGTAAAATCTCCAAAATACGGAAAAACGCAAAATAAACGTTGCATTGGTTCTGGAAGAGTACTCCGTGTTTAACTGTTGGCACAGTGTTCTTCGGCAGGAAAGCTTCGCCATTTTTACGGCTCGTCATGCTTCTCGTCATTGTGCCCAAAAAGCTCGATTTTGGTTTCGTCACTCAATACTACCGTCTCCCAAAAGCTTCTGTCCTAATTCAAGTGTAAGCCTCTGTCCTGATTCAAAATGGTAAACGCATTGTGCTGGGAACGGTGTATAGGTCTCCTACAGCCTGTCCTATATCCTTTCTAAATGAACTAAATCGTATTATCTCTCAGTTCAACAGGTCCTTATACAATGACATAATCATATGCGGTGACTTCAATCATGATCTACTGAAACATGAAAGCTGTGAACCAATCTATAATTTCCTAACAGCCTTTCAGTCTCAATCTTTCCTTCCGATCATCACAAAGCCTACACGAATAAC